>MINK01191351.1:0-11110 GCA_001735545.1 Phormia regina | reverse complement strand
ATAATTTCATGAATTTTCCCACATCAACTCCTCTTTTGAAAATCACTTTAACGTGCTTAAATCCCATAATCCCGTGTTAATATCAATTTAATATTGCAAACAAATAACATATTTATAAGTATAAATGATAGTGAAAAATTTCATGAGGATGAGGTCCATAATTGGGACACATACTCTGTTGAGGAGCACATACTCTGTCACTACGTAGGGCTTCTGCGAAATAGGTTGAGGTGGTTTGGAAGCCACACACTACATGAACTAGGTGAGGTTAATGGTAAAGGACTTGCCAACCTCATAGAGTTTGTAATGGGAATAACAATCACAACTGATTGTTCCACACTTTTCTCTTATATTTTTAACTTATCTTCATATAGATCACAATGGGCCGTTCGGCCTCTGGGTGTAGGCGTGAATACGCCATCCTTTCTGACGAGAAATTTGGCAAGCGATTAAAAAATATTTATCTCACATATACCCTACTTTGAGCTCCCTTAGCTCCGCCTGTAAAGGGTCTTTTGGGTCCTCCTTACAAGTATAATATTATATGATAATAGCTTCCATATAAAATCTAATTTCAAGAATCACACCAAAGGGCATAAATAAATGTGAATCTTAGTAACGACGTAATATTTTGTATTAGTATTTTTTTTATTTCAAAATATCTCCTAAATATTTAACGGATAAAAATTTGTTAGTAGAATGCCAAGATGCAATAAAATATATGTATCCTGGGTCCTCGTTCGATTCTGAGTCGATCTAGCTATGTGCTTNNATGCCAAGATCCAATAAAATATACTATTCTGAGTCGATCTAGCTATGTGCTTCCGTCTGTTGGAAGCAGGAATGGTAAATCATAAGGGGACTAAATTTGGCTTAATTATTTGTCTTATATAAGGTTTGTTAGGGATTGAATTTGAGAAAAATCCCTAAGTAAACAAAAAAAGTTATGAGCAAAATATTTTAAACACCCTGTGCTCCTAAATGAGTTTTCTGCTGATATCCCTAAAGCAAAAGCATGTACCACCTCATATACAAAGTGAAACATCGAACATTTTTTTGACAAAATAGCTCAAAGACCAATGTAACCTCAAAAACAAAAAAAGGGCCTGACTCACTTACTTTACTCATCCACCTGCTATATGGAAAAAATACTAGAAACTTCATTTCATAGTTTTTTGTAGGTATCTCTTTAAAAAAGGCATGCATGATAACGAAACTTTGTACGGATATTTCGACGATCGATATAAACTCGTTAACCTAAAATTGGTGTTGTCCGCCTACCTTCTTTATTTGAAAAATATATACAGTATTTGCGTTGAAGCTTCTGTTCATAGTTTTCTGCTGAACCTCTTATACAAAAACGAAATTTTAGCCTATTTTTGGTTTCCAAGTTAATATCGACTTTCAAACTATACGTACAAAATTTCGTTATGTACATACTTTATTTGGATAGAATATCGACAGAAACTATAAAAATAAAGATAAGCAGACACCAACTGACTTTAGAATTATATTACGGAAGTGAGGCGGTAAGTGGGAGGAAACAGCAAGGTTTACATCCGAACTTGAATTGTATGTCAAAATTTCCTTCACATTTGCATTATTGGGAGGTGGGTGGTAAAGTGGGCGGGGACCAGCCGTTTCTGGCTTCGAAGTGTAAAGTTTATCTATCAAAATTTAGTTATCGTACATGCTTTTGTTTAAGAGATATCAGCAAATCAATGAAATGAAGCTACAATGGACACCCTGTGTTTCTAGTATTTTTCCTATATGGGAGACGGGCGGTAAAGAGGGCGGACCACGCCCATCTTTAGTTTCCAAGTTTATATTGACCCTCGAACTATTTTGCCTATATGGGAGACGGACGGTAAAGTGGGCGGACCATGCCTATTTTTTATTGTGGAGATTGTATTGGTCCTATTTGAATAATATTTCGTTAAAATTTCACCTTATTGAAATCGAATCGAATCGAACCACGACCCAGAATATACTTTATGGGGTCTTAAACGATTATTTCGACATGTTGATGGTGGATATAAAAAAATTGTATCCAAATTAACTAAGGAACATGCTGATGAAATTAAATATGATTTTGTAACTCTGTGTTATTGAATTTCTTAAATATTTTAACTAAAAAGATGGTACATATGTGAACATCTACTTACTACATATCATAGACTTAGCCATCTTTAATACAATTATTTTTTTCTAAAAGTAATTATAAAAGTTATACCTATAAATTATATCTTACATATAAAACTAATCATACCCTAACAAAAATTCCCCAAAAATCTTAAGAAACTAATTTAAAATTTCTCACCATAATCTCTCTCAAAATTTAAGCTTAAAATATAAATTTAAATGATTTATATTCTTTAAAGTTACAAATAGTTTAACAAATTTGTAATGAAATCCTTAATAAAAATGACACTTTTTTCACACATTTTGTAAATCACTACTGCTAGTAGCTGCTACTATATGCTTGCGTTTGTATTCAACAGACATTCAAGGTGATGACAGCGTGGGTCCTTCGTTATTATCACCCATATGCTACGGATGGATGGATGGTTGGCTGCATGAATGGGTGTTTGTTTGTAAATATACACAAGTACAAGTACCCGTGAGTATGATGTGTTTGTGTGTAGTGCACTTGTACTTATAAGACACAAACATACTTGAAAAAGACTTAAGGAATTTCTAAGAATTTCATTTTTTTCAACGCATTTCTTTTTGTAAATTCTAACGAGTGGCACTTTAAATAAAATTATAGTAAAAAGAAATAGCATCTTTGAGCTGATAAAATATTGTAGTGAATGGGGAAGAGACAACAAGAAGAGGGGGTAAGTATATAGTTGGTTTTTTCTTCTTCTTTTAATATGTCTACTAAAGTTAATTAAACCAATTACAAATAAAACAAGTGATGTAAATTTTTATTTACATTCTTACGTATACACACATACATATGTTGCAGGCCCTTGATTTGGTATGAGTATTGGAGAAGAAAATGTAAAAAAAAAAAAAATATGCAGACGCCTAGAGTAGATTTTTGTGGGTGTGTATAAGTGCATTTGTATGCTTGTATGTATAAGTATAATTTATGTTGACAAGTTCATAGTTTGATAGATTTAAATAATTAATTTCAAAGAAAATTTATGAGAAATATTATAGAAAAAAATAGTAATAATGATTGGGGAGGAATTTTATAATGATTTTTTTTTTATAGTTGTGAAAGGAATTTTTATGAAGTAATATTTTATTTCTTATGATAATCCCTCAATGAAATATGACTTGAGGTAGCGTTTTATTTATGATAAAAAACTGACCTTCAAAAACCCCCTAGGGAGGGTGGTGGATAAAGCAAATATAAATGAAATAATAGTCTATGGAATATATAGTTTAGAAATATAAGTACAATATTGTTCGATTATTTTTAAAGGAACTAGATTCGCATTGAAATAAATAAAATTAGTACAAAAGTTTTTCATAAAATACTATCAGTCGTTAAAAATCATATTAGAGAACATCAATAAAAATTTAAAACATTTGTAGGTAAGACATAACCAAATTTTTTATTAATTTTTTGGATTTTCTTCAAAGAACATAACTATCATATTCACAGTGACCAAATATGAAAACAAAGACAACTCGCGGCTGATTCTAACTCGGATTAACTATAAAAAACTTTTTTCTAATTTTGCGTTTTTACTTGGGTAATTTTTGGGCGTTTCGGTGATTTTTCTTTTTTAGTTTTGTTAAGTTTTTCATTGTTTTCCTTTCTCATAAAATTTATGTGATTTTTTTATTTGGTCTTCCCTTAATTCTTTAGATTTTTCATTTTGATGCCTTTTTAATATCAGAAATTTTTGTCGACTTAATTATATAAGCGATTTTTGATGTTCTCACATTTAGAAGACTTTCATTTTTTACTTTGGAGTTTTGTTTCCTATTTGACGTATTTTATTTTACTTTAGCGATTTTTAAAAATTTTTTCATTCTGTTGATTTTTTACGTTTCTTTGTTCTTTTCTACATGTTTGAGATTTTTTTTGTCTTTTTCTAATTTCCACATATTTTTATTATGACGTGTTTTATTTAATTTTGGTTAATTTTTTTACTTGTTTTGGCATCTTCATTGATTTTTGTATTTAAACGTTTTTTTTTTTTCAGTTTTTCTGTTTTTTTTTTTTTTAATTTTTTATTTTTTGTAACATTTACCCCGTAAAATTTTTTTCGTTTTGAGAGTAATTTTCATTTTTTGTTTAAGCGTTTTATATATTTCATTGCGTTTAGTTATACCTTTTTATATTTTTCATTTTGTCTTCTTTAAATTTCACAACTTTTTAGCTTTTGGCATTTTTTATTTAATTTTTGTATCTTTTTACGTGTTTGGAAGTTTTTGTTTATTTGTGTGTTTTTTTTTTTTTTTTTCATTTAGCGATTTTTAAATTTACTTCACATTTTATTTTATATTCTGTTGATATGAATTTTTTTCGATTAGATACGAAAATTTATTTTTATTTTTATTATTATTTTTTTTTTGTCGTGGCAACATTTGAAATATTCTCTTTTAATTGCAATTAATTTTGGAATTATTTTTTTTTTCATTGAATTTATCTCATTATGGCTTATTTTCGAGTTTAGTCGATTTTAAGATTTATTTTAGCCTTTTGAATTATTTTTTTTTTTTACTTATTTATTTTTTTAACATTTTTGTCACCTTTTTATTTAAATGATTTTTGTTGCTTTTTTGATAACTTTTCTAGTTTTTATTTTTCAATGTTTGGCAATTTTTAAATTTATTTTAACTTTTTTTATTCTGTTGATTGTTAATGTTTTTATTTTTTTACTTTCTTTATTTTTTCACATTTAGATGAATTTTTATTTTGTCGTTTTTAATTTAATTTTTGCGATTTTTAATTTATTTTTCACGATTTTTTTATTCAATCTCTTCTATTTTTTAATTTAATTTGTGCAATTTTTTTAATTTAATTTTTGAGATTTTTTTAATTTACTTTTTGCGATTTTTTTAATTTAATTTTTGCGATTTTTTTAATTTAATTTTTGCAATATTTTTAATTTTTGCGATTTTTTCTTCTTGGCAACGTCTCAAATATGTTTACATTTTTAAAGCGATTTATTTTTATTTTTTTCTCCTTTGGTATATTTTTCAATTTTAGCGATTTTTAGAATTTATTTTGGCATTTTTATTATAATTTTTTTTTTTTTTTTGGTTTTTTATATTTCTTTCACATTTTTAAGTTTATTTAAACTTTTTTTATTCTGCTGATTATTCATTTTATATTTTCACATTCATATGGTTTTTTTATTTAATTTTTGCGAGTTTTTCCTATTGGCAATTTTTTTAATTTGTTTAAACCTTTTTTAATACCTTTTAAGCGATTTTTTATTTTAATATTTTTTAAATTGGTTTTTGTTCTCTTTTAGTAAATTTATCAGTTTTGGCAATTTTTGCAATTTATTTTGGCGTTTTTTATTAATTTCACATCTCTCACATTTTGAAGATTTTTTTTCGCTTTAGAGATTTTTTAAGAATTGGCGATTTTTTTTATTTGTTTTCGATAATTTTATTTAAATAGTTTTAATTTTTTATTTTTTTAAAAATCCAAGTTAAAGGAAATATTTTTACAATCAACACAAAAAGCAGGAAGGTAATAAATTTAATTTTTCAGTATCTAACAAAAAATATTTTATGAAAGAACTTGTGCCTAATTGAGGATTTAAAAATTAGTAGTTTTGTTATTTTATTATTTTATAGGTTTTGTAATTTTTTGTAAAGCACTGTCTTTTTTTCGATTTTTCTTCTTTAAAAGATTTTGCTGATTTTTTGGTATTAGCGATTTTTTTGGAAATTTATTTCGTTTTTTTTCTAATTATTTGCGATATTTTTTTCTTTTTTTTTTTTGGTGATATTTTTAGTTCTTTTTTTATTAACTATTTAAAAGTTTTGCAATATTATATATTTCGACGTTTTTTCCATTTTGCCGAGTTTTTATTTGGGCAACTTTGTTTTAATTACTTTATTGTTTTGGCAATTTTCTGTAAAATTTTTTTTATTGTTTTTTATACATATTTTCCTATTTTGCGTTTATGTATTTGCTGCTTTTATTATTTAAGCCTTTTTTGTTTTGGCGATTTTTTTTTCATTTTAGCGTTTTTTTTTTTTTTTTTTTTTTTTTTTTTNNAATTTTAGTGTTTTTTATGTTGTTTTTTATTTTTGGTGTTTTTTTTTTTTTTTTTTTCTTGTTATTTTTTGCTTTAGCGTTTTTCTTCTTTTTTATGCGGAATATTTAGAATTTTTGCGATTTTTTATTTTAGCGTTTTTTATTTTATGTTAGCAATTTTATTACTTAGTTATTTTTTTATTTATTTTTTTGTTGTTTTTTATTATTATTATTATTATTATTTTTTTTTTGCTTAAGCGTTTTCCTTCTTTTTTATGTGTATTTTTAGGAATTATTGCGATTTTTTATTTTAGCGTTTTTTTTTATTTTATGTTGGCAATTTTGTCATTTATTTATTTATTTATTTTATTATTTTTTTTTTTTATTTTTGATGTCTTTTCATATTAATTTTTTGCTTTAGCGTTTTCCTAAATATCATTTTTGTTCAAAATAAATATTTTTTTTTATTATAAATCATGGATCAGAGAATACCAGGGACCGTAAGATAAACATCCAAATTAAAAATAATGTGATCTTTATAACGGAAGTAAAATAATTAATTTTACATAAAAATGTGTATTTGCAAATAAACATAATATCTATACATTAAATCGGCTAAAGAAAAAAGTAGCGACTCATGATGATGTACTCAATAAGATTATGCCACCAGAAAAGAGTCGTATTCCAGGGATTGCAGTTCATACTTCTAGTACAGTTGACCCAAAAAAAAAATAGTTTCGACAATAAATTTAAAAAATATATCATGCGAATACATAAAATTATAATATTAATATTTATCATACGTTCTCAATTTTAGTATAATATTTTTTGGATATTTTTTAAAGCGTATGAGTAATTTTTATTCAAATATAAATCATACGCCCATTTTCAGTAATAACGATAAATGTTTTGCCTATATCGAAGCTACTAGTTTGTGAAATTAAAAGTATTTTCAATAATACTGAATTAACTGAATTCAATTAACATTTTCTTCTTAAATTAAAGCCATATCATTGAACCCTATTTAAATTGTTACTATCAATCTATCTTACTGCTCTAAATTAACTAAACTTTAAATTATTTAAACAATTTATTTCAACACTCAGTTGTATTTACTAAAGATAGTATTACTTTCTATACTTATATAATTTCCTGTTAATCCTTCTACTGGCCAGTACTATTTGAAATATTTAATTATACTGCAATATAATACTTTATAAAAAAATAAAAAACTAAAACTATGTATTTTAAGTTTGTGTTTTGTTCTTTTGTTATTTTAAGTTTTAATTAATGCCACTTGAATCCATTTTTATTACTGTCTGAGCTTAAGCATTATTTGGCAAAACTCACTTTCTCACTCTCCAAAAATAACAGAAAACTAAAAGTACAACTGCAACTTGAAATAAAAAAATAAAAAAACATAAACATAATACTACAACACTGGAAATTGTATAATTTACAAACAAACAAACAAACTAAAATAAGAGGATTAAATACTGGGAGACCAGTGCTGAGCAATACCAAGAAACGATGGACATTTAGCTAAACGTTAACATTTAGATGTTGGCTTAGATGTTTAAACAACTGGAAAATGAGTAAACTTAAATAGTTGAGGGAACATAAAAAAAATCCTCAAAAAAAGAAACTAAATACAAAACAGAAAACGAATTGTAAAATAAACAAAAAAAAAGTACCAGTAAAGACAAATAAACAAAAAAAGTACTGCTTAGAATTAGAAATAACTAATGGTTTGAAAAGGCAAAAGGGAAAACTTGAAAAAATATATATAACAACAACAAATTAGCATAGATAGAAAAAGAGCTAAAAAAAAGTTGTAAAATGTAGGAAAAGTAATAGTAATAAGACAAACATTTAACAAATGTGTTAAGCTAGTAAATGTGGTACTTACTTGCTAAAACTGATTATTTAAGTTGTTAAGAAAACAGTAATTAACTAAAATGATAATTACCTAAGAACCTAAGGAAGCAAAGAATTAACTCATTTAGATTTGATAAGTTTACGTAAGTAAAAGCAAAAAAAAAAAAACAATATTTCATAACACAATTGTGTTATAGGGACAAAGGATTACGAAGAGATATATAAGGCGTATGAGAAATTTGTGTGGTTTTGTAATTAATAACAAGCATACGCCTTCATTTGATCAAATTGCATAAAAAGCAAGGTACGGAAAAATTCAGACTTGGAATTTAATTTAAAATTCTTCTTTGCATTTTTAGATATTATTTTAAATATAAAATTCTTTTTTTGTGGATTAAGTTTCTATTCCTTACTTTTCTTAATTTGAGTTACGAAAATAATGTAAAAAAAAAATATATTAATTATATTTGTATCGAAGATTGCTTAAATTGATTGATATTGACTTAAATTTTTTTTATATATATAACGAAGAATTAGGAAGAAAAATACAGTCTGTGGCATTTATTTTCGATTTAGTTAATAACAATATTGACTTTCTGAGCAGTCTTTCAAAAATTTAATTTAATATCCCAGGTAGACAGTTGCGTCATTTTAAACTTAAAGTATTTTATATTAAAGTTTATCGTTCGGAATTTGCTCTAAACAACTCAATTATTCGTGCCTAACTTATCATCTCATCTATTAGTGGAATTTAATACTTTAAAAGAACAGTGTTGCCATTTTAGCATTTTTTCTGCTACATTTGGCAGAATGGTTTTTGAAATTGCATATTTTTGAAAAAAAAAAATTCTGCTAAATGCTTTTTAGCACAATCGACTTATTAAAAGCAGTTTTTTTATAACTTTTTTAAAATTTTTAATAAGTTCAGATCTGTAATCTGACTTGAAACTAATAGAGTAAAGAATTGTGTCACCATGAGTTTAATTTCATAATGATTAATGTTGTTTAAAGTTCAAAAACATAAAAAAAGGCTTAAGGCCAATCTTCTAAACTTTGTTCGCGCGTTTATACTTTTTGATCTCTTTCGATCTTACTTAAACTTATGGGACTATGAAGAAAGTCAAATTTGTCCCAATTTTTCAATAGTTATATACAGGGAAGCCGAGTATTGATGACATTTTTTAGTTTTTAAAAATTTTTGGGAGGGACTGGAATTTTGATATAGGGATTTATACTTATTGAAATTGTGTATGCTCTGCGCTATATGTTGTTGATGTGCTCGAAATATTCAACGTAGTATTTGTTTTTTACGATCCACATTCATATAAAATAGTATGAACTAATGCAATGTGGTTAAAACTTTTAGCAGAATTTAGCATATTATTTTTTTTTTTTTTGGGAATTTAGTAGATGAAATCGAGAATTTTTCTGGCAACACTGCAAAATAATACTTGCAAACACTCCATCTTTATAATATTAGAGAACATTATAATTTATAATCTAATAATATATTTAGAACATAATTAATATAAGTTAGATCTTAAGTCTATAAGGAATATTGTTTTATAGACATTTCAATAAATAAATTATGTCAGCTTAACAATTTATATGGGGAAAATAATTTCTCAGATTTTTAAAATTAAATCAAAAAGTTTGTAAAGATTTTTTTTAGAAACTAATAATATTTTATTTGTAATAAAATCATTGTTATTAAAGATTATTTTAACGAAATTTTAGGCAATTGTAGACTTTGTCATATAAAATGAGAAAAAGAAAAAATTTAAGATTTTTGTAACAGTGCTCCCTCACTCAATTATAAAAAAATGATCACAAAAATGCTTTTTTTACATTTTCTGCTATAGAATCCACATTTTTCCGAATTTCCGTAGATTCTTAAAATACATTCTGATTGTCGAATCGTGCTTTGGGATTTGAGAAAAACATTAAAAATTCAAACGCAAATAACTCCAAAACTGTAAGAGATGAATAGGTCATGTAAGCAATTTTCTTATCAGAGGCTATAATAGTATATAAATATAAATATTTGAAATCGGACGAAAAGTCGACAAGCGATTAATCGCAATGTTTGGATAAAAAAGAGCAAGAAATTTTCAAAAGGTCAGTATTTCGGAAGGCACATTTATAGTTTCTAATGGAATATATAAAAGAATGGCTATGAATATAATTGATCGACACTTTTATTAAAACACATTTTGCTAAGGCAAATCGTGTAGACAGCATGAAATTAACAACAATTTGGATAATTAGTAGGTGTGTACAAAATTAAAATTAAATTCGGTAATAAAAATTATGTTCCGAACGAATCAAAAAAAATTATCATTCTTCCTACTCTGGTAAGAATTTAAATTTTACAACACGTATGAGTAATATTTTTAAGATTAAAAATAAGTATTCGCCTTTTAAGAAATTTTACTTAAAAAGAAATTATTGCATTTTACTAAAACAATTTTGGTTTATTTTGTAAGGAACTCAGTAATATTCAGTAGAAAAGTGTTGCACTCCATTCAACATTAACCCTTTTTTCTTCAAATTAATTTTATGTTACTGTCATTTATGTTTTAATAATTTGTTTTAATTCATATTTTTCTTGTCTCTTTTCAGGTATGTTTTTAATATATTTTATATGTAAAAAAAGTAAACTGTAAAAGTAACTGATGCCGCACCAAAAAAGATAGTAAGTCACTGAATTTTATTAAAGATTGCTTTAGGCCTCAAAATATCATAAGTTTGGAACTTAAAAAAGTATTTAAATTTTTATTTCTACGTTCATAATTTAATAATTTATTTAATTATAAATCTATTTATTCATTTATTTATTTATTTATTTATTTATTTATTTATTTATTTATTTATTTATTTATTTATTTATTTATTTATTTATTTATTGTTATTTATTTATTGTTAATATATTATAATATTGAATCTCAAAAAAGGTTTACTAAATCTGTACTCCTATAAAAGGGCCTACAATTTCTGAAAAATTATATTATAATTACACAGTTATAATATGGAATTATATATATAAGTTTG
>MINK01191350.1:7445-19184 GCA_001735545.1 Phormia regina | reverse complement strand
GTATCCCCACAAGTTTTCCATTGGGTTTAAGTCCAGACTACAAGCCGGCCAGTCCAACAAAGGAATGCCATGTTCATTGAACCAAGATTTTGATTGCTTAGAAAGTCACAGGAAGATTTAATTTATTCCTTATTTGTGTGGAATTCAATTTGTTGCAGTATATTTTCTGATATATTTCTACACGCCGAATAAACTAGCTGTTGCAAAGAAGAAGACTACTGAATAAAAATCAGCAATAATACTTTTGTCAAGTACCAAGTATGTATATTGTTGCCAATACAAACAAACATTTTTGTTATTAATGTGCATTTAGAAGCAAAAATATATTTTTAGTTATTGAATATAGTTCTTTTTGCTCTTAGGATTTTTAACAACAATAACTTTGGGTTCTTATTCCAAACATATTTGCTTAACATAATTGCGCCAACATATCATTGTGAATCGAGAACAAAATAATTAATTGGCTACAACAAATTGTCGTTTAAGTTTAAATAATATTCAACATACAATGTTTGCGATGGCAATATATTATGTGCGATGAAAATAGTGGGTTTGTGGGGCACCATATTCCCAAATGTTTTTTTCTTTGCGTGTGGCACATTGCTTATGGTGGTGTTTGGGAATAGGTTTTTAATTTATTATTTACTTATTGTATCTATTTAGTTGTATTTATTTATTTATTTATTTATCGTTTATTTATTTATTTATTTATTATTTATTTATTTGCTAAATTTCAGTGTGTAAAACATATTTATTAATTTGATAAAGGAAGAGTTTTGTTAATACTCATAATTCATACAATTTCGAAGGAGAAAAATACTATAAAGACTGACTATATGATATTTACCCATTGAGGCCAAAAAAGTCGAGATTATTAACCTGGTGGCAACTTGTAGACTAAACATTTCCTACTAAATGTAAGAAATATGTAAACTGCGTTGATAGCTAATATAAGAATGATTTTATAACTTTAAGAGCGTTCTCGGAATGTAGGTTTGTTATTAGTAGCAATGGTTTTATTATTTAGACCGATTTGTTCATTATATTTAATAACATTGTTTCTAGCTTGACATAAAACTTTAGTTTGTGTTGATTATGTAACTTGATGTTAACGTTCTCATTGGAATTTATGGCGCTAAAAAGCGATTTTCTGAGAAGGTGTTAAATTGGGAGGCTATGGACCGATCTTCATTAAATTGATACAAATATTGATACTGGTAAGAATTTCTTTTTCACCAAAGTTTTATTAAAATATTGCTATTTTGTAAGACGTTATTGAGTGTTGAAACCCAGTTGGTAAGACATTTTGTGTGGGGGCTTAGATTTGTGGTGGGGGCTAGATAAATAGCGCAAACAGACGGACGGACATCGTTCAAAAAAATCGGTTGCCGCAATGAATCTGTTTTCTCTGTTTAATACATTACATTCAGTTTCCCTGCAGCGATAAAATGAAATCCAAAGAACTGGGTTTTTCATTACATCGTGGACATTGAAACTTCATAGTTATTGAATAGGTAGTCAAAAGAGAAGATCCTGTCCTATGCAAGCTATGTTAAATTCATTGGAAATGATCCGAATTTGTACTACTTCTTGATCACAAGTTCAGAATCTTATTGACTTCTTTGGATGTTCTTTTTTTTTACTGGGAATGAGTTATTCATCAAATGTGTATGTAGTGAAGAGCCATTACATGACAAGCAGAGTTTTTCCAGAGATATTTTGCAATTTTTAATTTATTCCGATTTTTTGAAATTTTGGAAAAAATATTGTAAAACAAATTTATTTTTACAAAATTTTATTAATAATTAATTTTACAAATTGTAATATAAAGTCTGAATCATGCCTCTCAAGGACTATGATTTAACGTACATAGGAATCAAAGTTAAAATCATTTTCTATCTCAAAAAAAAAAAAAAAAAAAATAAAAATAAAAAATCAAATTCCATATCAAAAAATAATATCTTTTTAATTGACATTAAGTCACTTTTGAAAGTTTTATGATATTCAGCTGAAGCTTTTTGATAATATAAAGGTGTCAATATATATATAACATGACATTAACCATTCTGCCTAATAATACTTATATTCAACTTTAATTAAATTATTTCAGCATAAATTCTATAGTTAATAACTTGATATTTGAACTAATTAAGCAACAAGCTGTCATTATTGTTCATTCATTCGAATCCTTCTAAAGGTGTCTGTCTATACAATTTTATACCATTTCATTGACTATGTACTATAATTATAATCAATTGTTATTATAATTTTCTTATATTCTAAACATAATGATAAACTTTGAAAATCATATCATATAACATTATTGTTTATAATACACTAAGTATGTAGTAAATATGTTTATATATAAGTATATAACTACTAGAATATCATATTACAGTAACACCTTAATTTAATACAACAACATTATAAACAACATTGTCATTATATATAATAATAATAACAACAAAAACAACAATAACAAAGATAATAATAAGCATCAACACATTGTCAATCACAATTACCGACAGTTTGTAATTTTTAACAAAAGAATAAATATTTGATACGAGTAAAGTATAAAGAAATATAAAAAGAAAATACATACACAGACATACACACATACATATTATAATATAATCAAATAAAATATAAAACGTTTGTAGCATGTTCATAGAATTTGTATAGAACATGATATAAAAAGCGAACATCTAACTATCATCTACATTGTCATCATCACATCACATTTTCTCAACTCATTTTGTATGATGTACGAGTATGATGGGATGTAAAGTGATGTGATGTGTGATGAATGTATGAATGAAAGAATGAATGACATCTTATATGCACAGCAAACATCTTTTGTCTATCATTCATGCATTGTCTTGACAACCTTCCTACGGTTTTGGTTTTTTCTGGTTTTATTTCTTATTGTGCTCTTTTTTTTTTTTGTTTAATACAATTTGTATTATATTAAATGCTTTTGTTATAAATATTACTTTTAATAATATATATGTATATGAAGTTGGTTTGGTTTACGTGTTTATGCATTTCTTTTTTTTTTTTTCTAAAATAATTTTATCTTTATTTCTTATGGATCTTATGTTACACCTTTATTATATTCTTATAAATTCCATTTATTTAGTTTTGTTCTAAAAGGAAGTACATTTCACTTGAATTCATCTTGTTATAGGGAGGCAGTACTTTTAACTATTGTTTTGTATTTCCGCTATTATTTCTAAGGAATTGTGTTAATTTAAAAGATTACATCCGCTTTAAAAGCTACTTGTTATGTTCAACTATTAGGTGGATTGAATTTAAATCTGGTTTAGATTTAAATTAAATTAAAATTTCTAAGAATTAAATAAAGGTGGGAAATAAGTTTAACAGCTATAGGTATCAATATTCTTTCCAAGCTTATAAAAATATTTATTCTCCTTTAAAACTTTAAAAACTTAACTAAAAATCTTGTTTAAAATCTCTTAAAATTCACTTATTTTTATAACTCCTTCTAATAGGTTTTTCTTCCTCTGACATATATATATTTTTTTTAAATAATAACAATCCATCACCTTTTCCTCTGTCATAAATACTAGATCATTTATCAAACTCCTTATTTCAATATGTCATTTTAAAGCAACAAGAATAAATTTAAATCGCTTTATTTAAGAACTTCTTAAAACGACTCATTATTTACACTCAATTGTGTTTTTATTCTTAAGTAACTTTGTATTTGTAACATTTTAAAATTTCATCATATTTATCTTGTACCCACCCTCCATTAACGCCCTTATGTAGATTTTCCTTAGGGCTGGGTGTTAAGCAAACAAAACCAACAAACAACGTATGCAAAAAAAAAAAATATTTTGAATTATTGTGCTGTCAGATATCAATCACTTAGCAACTGTCACATATGTTAGCAAAACAAAAGACGTTGACAAGCTACAAACACACATATATACATACAAAATGGAAAATAATATAAATAAAGTAAACAGACAGCAAAGAAGATGCCAAGAAAAAGAAAATTGATAGGAAAAGTAAAGAGTGTAATAAAAAAATTATATAAGAATAGGATATTCGGCATTAGTGATTCTAATGTTTTCGCTACAAGAAATACAATAAATCAATAATATATATATGAATATAAAAAACAAGTTCATTGTTTCAAAGAATTTTTTCATTAAATTTGTTCCAATGTACATGAGATACTTTGAAACCATATATTCCCGTACCTTAATATTAAAATTCATTTATTGATTCAACTTATTTGTTAATTAATTTAATGAACACATTCGTTAAATAAAATAAATAATTCTATTAAACATTACATTGATTTCAATGAACTCATACTTTGCCCCAATGACACTCTACATTAAAATGTATAATAGGTTTGTTCTGTACTTTTATATTCAGTTGATATAAATTAAAATCTCTGTTGGCTTTTCACATCTATTTCACAAAATTTTCCTCTAAATGATAAAATGTAAAATCTATTTACACACCACAGTATTAACAACATTATCCCGATTAAAAAAATATTACAAATAAAATGTTTAAAATTCATTCAAATCGTTTTAAATTAATTAGTTATTGGTCTGCATAACTTCACTTATTTCTAAGGATCTGAAAAGTCATAATAAAAAATACCGTAACTGATTCAATAAACATTTAATCTTGTTTGGCTGCTAAACGCGCACTTAACAAGTATGTCACTTTTGTTACAAATTAGGTGTCAATTGGTACTTAACTAGAACTGAGGAACCGGTCAATTACTGCAATTGCCACAAATTTCCCGCAAGGGTTTATGAAGTTTTTCATTGATACAATAAAGTTGATTTAATGAATTTAACCCTAAAGTAAAGAGAATCGGTTTAAAACTAGTCATGTGACAGGTTCTCAGGTGTAGTGACCGGTTCCAGTTCCAGAACTTTATATAAGAAGAACCTGTCACTTTTACATGGGGTTGTCAGTGGAGGTGGCAAATTAGCTTCATGGGACAGGTCACGGGATAGGTCATAGTACTGGCCCTAGAGAACTGGTTCAGTGTCGATTAATATAATAAAAGTTTAAAAAAATTCAGTATTTTTTTTAACATTTTCTTATTATTTTTATTAAATTTATGTTTTAATTTTATTTTAAAATTTATCCATAATATCGATGGCGTGACTCCGAATCGAACCCGTGCTCATCTAACGTATGTTGTTTTGTAGTCTATAACGTTAGCCACTCCACTGTTTGCTATTTCTCGCGAGTAGCTAATTGTGCACTTAACAAGTATGTTATAAAATATCTCTCAGTTGTTAAATAGTGAGTGTGTTTGTGTCAACTGGTTCTCAATTGGAAATTTGGTAACGAGTTAGGTGCCAATTGCTACTCAGACGTACTGAGGAACCGGCTTATTAATTCAATGGGTACAAATTTTCTACAGGGAATGTACTGTAGAAAATTTGTGCCCATTTCAAGTGAAATGTATTAATCTTCATTGAATTTTAATTAATGATTTCATAGAAACAATGAACTCGTACATTCAATTGAAAGATTCTGGCAAAGTTACTTAATCTTAAAAAATTACTTTTATTAGTGTTAAAAGTCAAATAAAGTTGCAAAACTTTAAAATTTCTACCTCAAAGTATACCATACACTTCGTTAGAGTGCACAGTGGGGAGTTTTTGTCTATAAAAAGATATTGATTTCAAAATTTTTATATATAACGAAGAATTAATTCAGCTTGTGAATGTAAGAAAAATCGAGTCTAAATAAGGAAAATCGAGTCTGTGCTGATTTCAAATGATCAATAATTGTAAGGGACTACTGTACGTCTAAACAGATACTGATTCTAGGCCTGAATTTTGATGTACAGGAACTTCATTTACGCCCATCCTCTGCTCATACTACCACTGTAGTAGGGATATCTAAAATTAAAGCTATAGAATTGATCACTCGGTTTCTTGTATGGCTACTACTCTGTCGTAAAGGGTGGATAGTGAATGCCGCAACATCCCAGAATAAGATTTAATAAAGCAGTGATATGGTTTAGTCTATGATCATGCTAGAGAAGTTTCTACCAAACAGATCATTCTGTATTATTGGATATGAGCAAGCTGCATTTTAGAGATTTGATTCTACGATAATAATCGATTGGAGTAGTTTAAACATTTGCCAGGTAGCATGGTGTCACTCGCCAGAGCTCCGTTCAAGAATTATATCGTCACTCTTTAGATTAACTTTAAACTCCATAACTTATTAATTGTCATGCTGTAATATTTTGAGCGAACCACGACGATTTCTGAGAAAGTTTCTACGACAAGTATGAGTCTGTCATTCTGTTATTTTGCTCAAGTTCAGCTCTAAGGGAGAGAGAGAAAGAAAGAGGCATTGCTATTAGTATCCTACTTCAGCTTGCGTTCAATTGTAAATCAAAATATCTCAAAGCATCATCGGTTTTGCGTGTAAAAACCCATGTTGATGATAATTTATCTGGAGGGTTTTCTCTAGAAGAAATTGGGTCGGTGCAAACCCAACTAATTGCAGCATTGCTGGCTTACACCTAAAAAGATCACAGCAAAGGATCCCCAATTACTGTCTCATTTACCAAAAGAAGATCTACACGATTTAGATTTCCTTCGGTTTCACGAGTCAAGCTCCATTAAAACCCTTGGTATTACGAAGAATACGCTCACAGATACCTTTACATACAGTTTCTGACCACTTGATCAATCGACACAAATTTATAAATGTCAAAATCTCTCTCTTTTGTTGCAAAACTCTTCGATTCTGCTAGATGGCTTGAACCCATGCTGATTCCTTTTTTTGTCTAAGATGATCTGTTTTATCTAAATGATGTTTTGCAGATTAGATTTGATATTATGGTTGGTTGATTGGTTTACATAGTAGCCCGTATACTAATGAACAATCAATCAGATTTAGAATAGATTTCGTTTTGATGAGTGAATGCGTTGGATTGAGTATGTAATGAGAGAGACGTGTAGGAGAGAAAATTGAGAACATAAATTAATTTGATCCAGTATGTAGCATTGAGAGATTTATTAATGTAACTAAGTCTAGTGTCAGATATCTTACAGAGGTTTTCTAATTAAAATTTATGTCTGCTTGTGCTTCTAGACATTTATGTCTGATTATATTCAAGTCTGGTCATTCACATAGAAGATATACTATGTCTCTCGATTGCCACAACTATGATCGTGTTCATTGTAAGGGAGATCAAGTCTGCTGGCATGTTTTTCGATCATCCAGAGACCTGAAAACAATGCTATAAGTTTCGGGATGCCTTTGTGAGTTGCATTGATAGATTCCGCCTTTTTAGATAGTGTATTTAGATTCTGCTTTTTACTGATCCTAACGTCATTGCCAGAGAAAGTCATAAAGAAATTAGCCTGGGCTTATTTGTCTGCCTGCACATTACCAGTAATCCCTATGAGCAGGAACCCAGACTATAGTTATGTCTTATATTCGACTCAGTCCTAGCCGATCCTCTTTACACTATCTGGCTAGAGTAGGGGTAGTTTTGGGTAATATGAGTGATAGTATTGCCGCTTGGCTATCGACAAATAAACCAATATTCCCTTAGATTCCCTAGATTTCCCATTCTCCATTTGCTTCTGGTGGGGAAAAGGTCTTTAATAGTATCTCTGAAATCCTTCTGTGGAATCATATAATCGGTAAAATGATTGAATTGCGGGTTATTTAACATAATATCCTCTCGTGACATATGTTCTTGTTCTAGAGCTTTCCATTGCAGATAATCTTATCAATACAGGTATAGGTCTATGGGTTTAGGTATATCGGTGATAGGCGCAATATAGTGTTCATAGCTTGCAATCCCCATGGAAGTGGATCTTTGTAGTCTGTAAAGTTGATTCACCACATATCTTTTTGTGATTATTATAGAGCTATACTTACAGTGAAGTAAAAGGACACATTTTTTCCTCATTTGGAATTCGTACCATTAGCCATTAGAACCCGATATCTTGGTTTACTTCACAATATAATATAGTTATGCAAAAAAGTTTATAAAATAATAAACTTGTGTGTTACAAACCCAATACAAATATCAATATAACATAAAATTTTTTCCACATGAGTTCGAGAAAAATGCCATAATAAAAAGGAAAAATATTAAACGGCAAACAAATCACTTAAAAGGCAACAAAAAAAACATCAACATAATCAGGAGGTGGTACACAAAATAGCACACAAATCTGTAAGTAGATGGGTGAAAATAGCATATGAATAACTTGCAAAAATACCACATACACACACATGAGTAACCACAATGTATTCCTTCCGTTTCCGAGAAACCAAACAGCAAAAATGATAAAGAAACAAACACTAAAACAGACAAAGACACAAAACCGAAAACCTTAGGAATAAAAACAATTTGTTATACATTTTATGATATTGTTTCATTTCTTATATTTGAATTTATGTTATTTTTATATTATTTACCTCCAGCCTAGTGAAAATTTCCAGCAATTTAACAAAATACCTGAGGCGTTGCCTTGGTTGAAAGAAAAAAATTTTAAAAAGATTTTTGTTTTTCTCCTACTCCTGTGACATATGTACGAATTCATATACATATAAGTTCCTCAATAGCTTTAACCATGAAAGAAATTAAAATAATTTATCTTATGTATGGTGTCAAGAAAAATTCTTAAACTGATTGTAGGACTATGAAGGAAAAATATACATATGTGTGTATGTGTGTATGTAGGTATGAATATAAAAATAAAGGAGACAACAACGAAACTGTTTAACAGCTTCTGTCAGTACATTTATAAATTCCACTGTTTGTTATTCCTTATATGTTGAGTAAGATGGTGATGATGATGATGACGATGATGAGGAGGACTATGATGGTAATGTTTAGTGGTGGTAAGAAGGAGTATATTATATATGTATTTATATATTAAAAAGAGCTTCTTGTACTGCTGCTACTAAGAGTATTACGGCTGTTGCTTGTCATCTGTTTTTTTTTTTTTTTGTTTTTGAAGACAAAAAAAGAAATAAAACGAAATATTCAAACAGCTCTCGCTGACACCTTAACATAAGCACGCAACATGAATGCAACACGCCTCTTCAACTGACAGCGCCCTGACAGTTTTGTTGTTCACGCGAGTAATTCATTTTGTGTCATGTGAAGCAAACAAAAAAAAAAGTGAAAAAAGGAATGAATATATGAAAAAAAAAAAAGACGGCAGTCAGGCATCACCAACAATACCAGGATCAACATAGAATTGCGAAGGCAAACAATGCCAAAAGCATAAAATTTATCCTCAAACGTAAACCCATACAAACATATTCTCATATGCTAACGAAATGCATGTGTATTTTTCAACACAGAACTTTAAAAGAATTAATTTGTATAACCTTATAATTCAAGGACTGCTGGCAACACTTTGAAAACAAAAAGTTCAAATATTTTCTGATGAATAGAAAAATCGCAGCTGTTACCTGAACTGTATCTAAATATTATTAAAAAATCTACACACTCTTTTAAAATCCATTAAACTGAACATTTAAATTTTAAAATACATGAACAACTACAAATACACTACTTATGTATGTATTAACTCGTACATCTATTCATTCATTCCTTCACTTAACATTGCGTCTCTCATCTACATACATACATATATATATGTATATTTTCAAATTTTTTTGGTTCCCTCTGTTCCTGTCTGTCACCTCAATGCCAACATGTTGACATGTGAGATGTGACAAGTGACAGTGAAGTTGCTTGATGGGAATTGTTTAGCAGCGTATTGTTGAATCGCGCGCGTATCCCTTGTGTGCATTTCGCCGTATACAAAAGTTGTTCCAGAAGAGCATAAAGTACAAGAGAAACATAAACGACAAACTAACAAACAAAAAAAGGAAAAGAAAAGAAAACGAACATAACAGCAGCAGAAGCAGTAGCTGCCAGCAATCACATATCAAAATTCAACAAGAACATAAACATACATTCACATGAACAACAACACCAACAACAAAATCTACATATGCGAGTGTTATCAACATCAAATGAACAGCAACAACGACAACAACAATAACATCAGCACCATCAACTACAGCAACAATAAAATAAAGAACATACTGGCAGGCTGGCAACTATAGAGTGACAATGACAACGACATCACACGTTAAATATACACGTACACATCACTAGTCTCTTTTAGTCGTAGTCATACATTAATTTTGAAATATTCACTCCATCAGTCATTTCTGCAGGATGTAAATGACACAAAAAGGAAATAAATTTCGCGTGAATAAAGTAGAATTTGATTATACGTGGTTGAAATGTAATTAAATTTACTCCCTACATTTACATTTACAAAAGCTTACTTATTTACTTAGTTTTACACTTACACTAACACATACAAACTTTTTTAAATCCTTTTGTATAAAATGTACATGTTTCTTGTTTTTTTTTTTGGTTTTGCTGCATGTTGATGGTAAATGATAAATGTATTTCTTTTGTGAATGCATGCCACTGTAAGAGTGATGAGTTTTAGTTTGAATGTGATTGATATTTGGTGTCTTGATATTTTATTTCGATGACAATGTATTTTTTTTCTTTCGTTTTAAATATTTAAGTAATAGAGTGTGAACTGTTTTATGTGCTCATCCAGAGGAGTATAGGAATTTTATAATTTACAGAAATTTGCATATTAAAAAGTTAAAAAGGAGTAATTTTTATCAAATACTTTTTATTTAATATGGTTTTAATATATTTTTGTTAAGCAGGTGAAGTATATTTTATATTTTTTTCTCGCTAAGATTACATAAAAATACCATCATAAAGAGAATATAAGTACTTGTATATGATATACAAAGAAAAAATATTTGTATTTTTTTTGTACTTCCCACCTTAAGTGTAAAAAATATTTAAGGAGTGCGATCGAAAAAATCTTAAAATGTATAAAATTCAATAACTTGGAAATGGTTGATCATAGAGAGCTAGTAATATGATGCAAAATCGGACCAAAAATATGTAGACCCATTGTGCGATATTATGCATAGAAAAAATTTTTTTGCAAACATTCTTTGTGGACCTTTATAATCGTAATGTACGGCCATACTAATTAACAGGGCCATTTGCACGACAAGGTAAAATTCGTCCTTAAGTCGCATATACTAAATTTTAAAGAAGTTGTTCTTACAAAAATTTTAACAAAACAGATTTGACGGTTGTTTTAATGAATTTTTAGGAACAGTTTGCCAATTTCTTTTTTAATTCTTCTATATTTTGGAACACCTTTTTCGGGTTTCTTTACAAAACCCAATATCTTTCCACTGCTCAATGGTTCAGAATTAAAAATTTAGTTTTGGAAAGAAATCCGCAACCTATAAAAGCAGATTTTTTAAGAAACTATAAACATTTTATTTATAATTAAATCTTCACTAGTAAAGAATTTTAAACGAAATTTTTGTTGAATACAAACTCAATCACAAAAAATGAGAAAGTGAAAAAAAAAGTCATTCCACGATTCCCAAACAGTGAAACCCAAAAAAAGTTTAAGTAATTTAAAATCTCCGTTCGTTTTTAAAGCTACGTTAGGAATAAGGGACGATTAGTTTTATAATTAGTTTTCTGCTCTGAAAAGCGAAAAAATGCTAAAAAATTACATATGATTCTGGTTATTTCCGTACCCTGATATAAATATAAGCAAGTGCGAATGTTATATTCGGCTCGGCCGAATCTATTATACCCACCATCAAGTT
>MINK01191349.1:7621-17923 GCA_001735545.1 Phormia regina | reverse complement strand
AATTCTAAATATTTATAAACTTAATATAAAAAAAAAATTAAGTGATATATATCATTGAACAGTTTTTAAAAATACACGTATTTTGATGCTAATTTCATATAAATCACTCCCATATATATTGTTTTTAATACTTATGTATGTGTAAAAAATTTTAATTTCTAAAAATTTTGTGAAAAATGCCAAAATGTTGGACCTATTTGGAACTGATCCTAAAGTTTTGTTATATCATTAAACCCCTTAAATTGCTTTCCTAAAATACTAAATATGGTGCCTTTGGCAGAAATATAACCTATTTTCATTTGGAGCTAACTTACGAAAGGATATTTTTAGGATCAACATTTTAGGAAAAACTATGTTTTAAAATGAAGTAATTTTTCATTCGAGCTGGAATCATGGACACCTTATTTTTCTCCATACATATGGGGTCACCCTAATGTGTATTAAAGTTCCTTGGTTTATACGCGACCAAAAAAATTTGCAGGTATATCACCTAAAATTAAGGATTGATGTGTTTTATACTCATTCCCAAAATATTTTAGTTCAATTATTTTATATACATAAATAAGGCNNTTTTATGTTTTCATATAAAATCGATTTTTGATGGGAAATATGAGTGATCACAGATTTTTGTCCTTTTGCTCTATCTCTTTCTGGTTTAGCTTTAAAATCGATTTTTATGTTTTCATATAAAAATCGATTTTTGATGGGAAATATGAGTGATCACAGATTTTATCCTTTTGGCTCTATCTCTTCTCGTTTAGCTTTAAATCGATTTTTATGTTTTGCATATAAAAATTTTTTCATTATAAAAGTCGGTTTTTGTTAGGAATATAGAGTGATCACAGATTTTGTTCCTTTTGCTTCTATCTGCTGCTGGTTTAGCTTTTGAAATCGATTTTTATGTTTCTCATATAAAAAATATGAGTGATCACAGATTTTGTCCTTTTGCTCTATCTCTTCTCGTTTAGCTTTAAAATCGATTTTATGTTTTCATATAAAAATCGATTTTTAGGTGGAAATATGAGTGATCACAGATTATTGTCCTTTTGGCTCTATCTCTTCTGGTTTAGCTTTAAAATCGATTTTATGATTTTCATTAAAAATCGATTTTTGTGGAAATATGAGTGATCACAGATTATTGTCCTTTAGGCTCTATCTCTGCTGGTTTGGCTTTAAAATCGATTTTTATGTTTCTCATTAAAAATCGATTTTTGTGAGGAATTTAGAGTGATCACAGATTATTGTCCTTTAGGCTCTATCTCTGCTGGTTTGGCTTTAAAATCGATTTTTATGTTTTTTATAAAAAATCGATTTTTGTGAGGAATTTAGAGTGATCACAGATTATTGTCCTTTAGGCTCTATCTCTGCTGGTTTGGCTTTAAAATCGATTTTTATGTTTCTCATTAAAAATCGATTTTTGTGAGGAATTTAGAGTGATCACAGATTATTGTCCTTTAGGCTCTATCTCTGCTGGTTTGGCTTTAAAATCGATTTTTATGTTTCTCATTAAAAATCGATTTTTGTGAGGAAATATGAGTGATCACAGATTATTGTCCTTTATCTATCTCTGCTGGTTTAGCTTTAAAATCGATTTTTATGTTTCTCATTAAAAATCGATTTTTGGGAAATATGAGTGATCACAGATTATTGTCCTTTAGGCTCTATCTCTGCTGGTTTAGCTTTAAAATCGATGTTTTATGTTTTTCTTATAAAACTCGATTTTTTGGAGGAGATACGAGTGATCACAGATTATTGTCCTTTGGCTCTATCTCTGCTGGTTTAGCTTTAAAATCGATTTTTATGTTTTCTAATAAAATCGATTTTGTGAGGAATTGAGTGATCACAGATTATTGTCCTTTTGCTTCTATCTCTGCTGGTTTAGCTTTAAAATCGATTTTTATGTTTTTCGAATAAAAATCGATTTTTGGTGATAATATGAGTGATCACAGATTATTGTCCTTTTGCTTCTATCTCTGCCTAGTTTAGCTTTAAAATCGATTTTTATGTTTTCTATAAAAATCGATTTTGTGAGGAAATTCGAGTGATCACAGATTATTGTCCTTTAGGCTCTATCTCTGCTGGTTTAGCTTTAAAATCGATTTTTATGTTTTCATTAAAAATCGATTTTTGAGGAATTTAGAGTGATCACAGATTATTGTCCTTTAGGCTCTATCTCTGCTGGTTTGGCTTTAAAATCGATTTTTATGTTTTCTCATTAAAAATCGATTTTTGTGAGGAATTTAGAGTGATCACAGATTATTGTCCTTTAGGCTCTATCTCTGCTGGTTTAGCTTTAAAATCGATTTTTATGTTTTCTCATAAAATCGATTTTTGGTGAGGAATATGAGTGATCACAGATTATCGTCCTTTTGGCTATATCTCTGCTGGTTTAGCTTTAAAATCGATTTTTATGTTTTCTTAAAAATCGATTTTGTGAGGAAATATGAGTGATCACAGATTATTGTCCTTTTGGCTCTATCTCTGCTGGTTTAGCTTTAAAATCGATTTTTATGTTTTCTATTAAAAATCGATTTTTGGAGAAATATGAGTGATCACAGATTATTGTCCTTTAGGCTCTATCTCTGCTGGTTTAGCTTTAAAATCGATTTTTTATGTTTCTCATTAAAAATCGATTTTTGTGAGGAATTTAGAGTGATCACAGATTATTGTCCTTTAGGCTCTATCTCTGCTGGTTTGGCTTTAAAATCGATTTTTATGTTTCTCATTAAAAATCGATTTTGTAGGAAATATGAGTGATCACAGATTATTGTCCTTTTGGCTCTAGCTCTGCTGGTTTAGCTTTAAAATCGATTTTTATGTTTTGCATATAAAAATCGATTTTTGTAGGAAATATGAGTGATCACAGATTATTGTCCTTTTGGCTCTAGCTCTGCTGGTTTAGCTTTAAAATCGATTTTTATGTTTCATTAAAAATCGATTTTGTAGGAAATATGAGTGATCACAGATTATTGTCCTTTAGGCTCTATCTCTGCTGGTTTAGCTTTAAAATCGATTTTTATGTTTTCATTAAAAATCGATTTTTGTGAGGAAATTAGAGTGATCACAGATTATTGTCCTTTAGGCTCTATCTCTGCTGGTTTAGCTTTAAAATCGATTTTTATGTTTTCATTAAAAATCGATTTTTGTGAGGAATTTAGAGTGATCACAGATTATTGTCCTTTAGGCTCTATCTCTGCTGTGTTTAGCTTTAAAATCGATTTTTATGTTTTGATATAAAAATCGATTTTTAGAGGAAATATGAGTGATCACAGATTATTGTCCTTTAGNNNNTGCCTCTATCTCTACCTAGTTAGCTTTAAAATATCAATTTCTTACTGTTTGCGTATAAAAAATTAGATTTTTATATTGGAATTCTATGAGTGATCACATTATTTTCGCCCTTATTGCCTCTATCTCTGCTTGGTTTAGCTTTTAAAAGACGATTTTTATTGTTTGCATATAAAATTACATTTGTTATATGGATTATGAGTGATCACAGATTTTTCCCCTTGGGCTCTATCTCTGCTAGTTTAGCGTTAAAATCGATTTTTTTTATGTTTGCATATAAGAATTACATTTTTTATATGGAATTATGAGGTGATCAAGAATTTTCGCCACTTTTTGCCTCTATCTTCTTGCTGGTTTAGCCTTCAAAATCGATATTTTATGTTTTGCATATACAATTACATTTTTATATTTGGGACATTATGAGTGCCCAATCACACGCATTCTTCCGCCCTTTTGGCTCTATGCTCCTGCTCTGCGTAGCTTTAAATTCCTACTTCGTTTAGCTTCTTGAAGCTATAATACATTAAATTACATTTTTACTATGGATTCAGCATCCCGAGTCCGAGGTCACAGTATTTTCCGCCCTTCTTCCCTCTATCTCTGCTAGACCTGTAGCTTTAAATCAATTTTTATATGTTTGCCTACTAAACATATAGTACTTTTTTATATGGACATTTTACGTAATTTCCGATCACCCGATTTTCGCGCCTTTTGCTTCCTCAATGCTACGTGAACTGGTTTCAGACTTTAAAATCCTTATATTTATGCTTTGTGCATATATAAAACCTTATATCCACTCTTTTATATGGAATACTGGAGGATCACAGATTTTTCCGCCTTCTAATTGCACTCTATTGCTCGGTCGTGGTATTAGCATTAAATCGAATTTTATGATCTTGCACATAATACAAATTCATATTTTTATATGAATTTACTGGTCACGTGTCCCATCACAGAATTTCGCCCTTGCCCTCTGGTTCTATCTGCTACTAGTTATAGCTTTAGAACAATCGAATTTTATGATTTTGCATTATAACAAATATGGGAATTTTTAATATGGAATTTATCGAACAGTGATCCACCCTAGATTTTCGCTGCCTTTTGGACCTCCCTACATACTTCTGCTGTTTAGCTTTAAAAATTCGATATACGTACTTATCCGTTTGGCATATTAAACATATACATAATTTTTATATGGTAATATTGACTGTTGCGTATCACAGATTTCTCGCCCTTCTGCCTCTATTCTCTGCTATTCTTTAGCGTTCAAAAAATCAATTTTTATGTTATATGCATATTAAAATTTAGATTTGGTGTACTGGATGAGACATTCATCTACGTGCATAAATCAGATCCTCTTCGCCCTATTTGCCTAATAACTATCCTTACATATAGCTTTAACAACCCTCAATTTTTATGCCTATTGTGCAGTATAAAAGTTAGAATATTATCTATGAATCATGAAAAGTGATCACAGATGTGTTCACCCTCTATTGCCTTCGATATACTCTGACTTAGTTTAGCATTTTATAAATCTTGAATTTTTATGATATTTGCAAATTATATAATATATCCATTTTTTATATTGGATATATATTGTGATCACAGTTTTCGCCCTTTGCCTCTATCTCTGCATGGAGTTTAGGCTTGTAAATATCACCAGATTTTCATGTTTTGCATATTAAAATGTACATTTTTTATATGGGAATTATGAGTGACCACAGATTTTCGCCCTTTTGCCTCTATCCTCTGCTGGGTTAGCTTTAAAATCGTATCTTTGGAATGTTTTGCATATTTAAAAATAACATTTTTAATATTGAGAATTTATTGTGAGTGCATCACAGCATTTTCGCAACCTTTTGCTCTAATCTATCTTGGGATCTGGCTTCTAGTCTTACACAACCAATGTTTCATGCTTAATTGTCAGTTATCTGAAAATTAGATTCTTCAATATGGAATTATGAGTGATCAACAGATTTTCTGCCCCTTTTGCCTCTATCTCTGCTGAGTTTAGCTTTAAAATCCTAATTTTTATGTTGCATATAAATATTATCAATTTTTATTATGGAATTATGAAGAGTGATCACAGATTTTAATATTCCTGTTATTTATAGTTTTTGCATATAAAAATTACATTTATATGGTCTATATTATGAGTTGATCACATGATTTTATGTTTATGTTTATGCAATTATAACAATTACATTATTTATTATGGAAATTATAGAGTGATCACAAGATTTTTATGTTTTTCTAGTGGTTTGCACATAAATCAAAATAATCATATTATTTATATGACTAATATAAAATAGGAAGTTGATACACAAGAAATTTTCGCATATCCCTTATTAATGCCTCTATCTCTTGCATGGTTTCAGCTTTGTATTAATAATAACGAAATATTTTATAAGTTCTGCACATACCAATTACATTTATAATATATTGCGAACTTTAGAAAATGTTACAGTATTTTACTGTCCTTTTGTTTTGCGACTATAAAAATTAAACATTTGTTATATGGAATTATGAGGCTTGATAAACACAGATTTTTTTCGCCTTTTGCCTCGATAATTCCCCTCTGCTGGATTCAGCAATATTAAAAAAATCTGATTTCTATGTTTGCATAAACAAATATTATCATTTTTTTATATGCGAATATGTGTGATGTTGATCACAGTTATTTAATTGTTTTATGCTTCTTGCATGAATATAACATTTTTTATATGGAATTCTGCAGTGACCTCACTAGATTTTCGCCCTTTTGCCGTCCTGATACTTCTGACCTGAGATTTAGCTTTTACAAAATTTCAGATTGTTAGGTATGTTTTGCGATAAACATTAATTTACATTTTAATATGGAATTAGACGTGAAAAGTGATCTACAGATTCCTTCGCCCTTTTGCCTCTAAATCTCTGGTGGAATTTATGCTTTAAAATCGTATTTCTATTGTTTTGCATATAAAATAACCATTCTACTCCATGAGCAATTGGATGAAGTGCATCAGACAAGAATTTTCGACCCATTTTGCCTCTATCTCTGCTGGATTTTAGACTTATAAAATCGATTCTTTATCCTATTTTGTGTTGCATATTTAAATATATTACTATTTTCTCACATGTGGAATATAGTATACCGTGATTATAATATTCTAGTAGAATGAAGCGCCACTGTCGAAAATTTTCGCTAAATATAAAAAATTTTAATTTTTTGTGCCAATTAATACACATAAATGATTAAATTTTTAAAACGAAATTTTTGAAGCTAAAAGCAAAATAAAAAGGCTTTATATAGTCTTAAAAAGGCAACACTGGTAAGAGTATTTTTTTTATAGTGGTATCGTTTATTAAAAAAAATAAACGGGAAACGAGAAAAAAGGTATAGTCGGTAAAGCCCGGCCATATGATACCCTACAGCATTCTCTATGTCTATTAAGGACCTATACTTGTATTAAGTGAAAAATAAAAAAAATAAAAAAAAAATACTAATACAGAATATTACGTCGATATTATACATATAAAAATGTTATTTATGTCGAATATTAAATTGATATTAACATTTTTATGCACGTTAAAGAGATTTTCGAAAGAGGGGTTTATATGGGAGCTATGGTTAANNTAAATAAAATTTATTTGTGTTAAATTTCATTAAAATATTTTAATTTTAAGTATTAAAACTCTATTTCGGGAGAACATTTTATGGGGCCTAGTTGAAAAAATGGGCCGATCATGACCAAAATCAATAGAATTTTTTAAATCTACTCAGAAAGTGATTCTGAGTTCATTTGAAATCATTTATACTTTGCGATAGTTATCAGTATCTGAAATAAATTTGAAAATGAAAGGTTTTAATTTTTTTTAATAATAAATCTCTAACCGCGAATATATCGTAAGTGCAGAACACAAAACTTAACAAGAAGGCAATAAAATTGCTATGTGTGAAACCCGATATAGCTATAGATCTGATGGCAGACTTTCATCAAAACGCTAATTCGAAGAGCATAAAATTATATATAATTTTTTTTTTATATTTAGTGCTTTTAATTTATTAAGTTATTTCCAAGTTTCCTATGTTTAATTGCTTTTAATAAAGTATTAAATTTTAATCATTTTTTATTTTTTTTTTTTTTTTCAAATCATTACTGAATAATTTAGAAAAAAATGATAAATTATACATTGTATCCAAAATACCCCAATCCCATAATTTTTACATTAAGTAGAGATCTAAAAGATCTTAATTTTTTCTGGGATACAACTTATTGAGTTGAAATGTGTATAAAATAATGAATTCTGTTTTGTATTCACTGCATTAAAATAAAATAATTTCACTTTGTTTCCCAAATAAATTTTTGTTCGTATTATTCTTTTAATACTCTCTTGTAGACAAAACAAAAGGCATAAAAAAATTAAAAGTCCCTTTAAAAGTAGTAGCCCAAAAAAATTCAATTCTTTTTTTGCTTCTTATAACAAACAGTTGTATTAAAAAGAAAAAGTTATTTTTATTTTTTATTTATTTTTCTTATAAAAATATAAAATAAAATGTCATTTATTGTAATTCATTGCAATTCTTGTTCATACTTATTTGTTTGGCCTTTGATCAAAACTGTTTACATGTCCTTTTCTTAAATTAGCCATAAAACTATTAAAATGTCTTAAAAGTACACTCACATTCACTTTAACAAACAAACACACCAACAGAAAAAATAAAAACACATACATATGTATATAGTTTTCAGTGTCTAATAAGGAAAAAACCTATGGAAACTTGTCAAGAGTCATAAATTGTTTTCATTGGACTTTCTTAATAAAAGGAATGAAACAAAGCAACAAATCACATAATACAACAACACTAACACTAGTAATCAAATGGTAGAAAAGAAAATTGTAAAAACCACCACACAATTTACGATAATTTAAAAGATTTGTGTTCAACAAATACCGCAAAGCTGTTGTTATATTATTATGCCGCAATAGTATTTACTTTGGCCCACAATAATGATACATAATCACATGTGCAACACTCACTCACTCACTCACTCACTCACACACACACACACACACTGTACATGTACACACATACATATACTAATACCACCTTCAAAAGTGCAAAAAGTTTAAAGAAAAAACCCGATAGAAAATGTTTTTAAGGAAATGTTGCTGGGCCCTTAGAAATTTCTTTCATTTCAATTGTCAATAGCATGTGTTAAGGTGGCTCCCATTACAAAAAAAATTTTCAAAATTTTATTCTATTTCCCTGAATATGTTCGAAAAGTCGAAGTTTTGAACTGATGGAAGAAAATTTACACTTGGTTCAAAATTATGACCTTTTCAAAATGTTTGGCTTTTATCGATTTTAAATATTTAATTTTAAATGCAATTTTCTTGCTCAGATTATGAGTTTGATAAATATAACTATAAACATAAATAAATTAATGGAACAGTTGAATAAGATATAAATCAGATATAAATAGGATTGTACTTAGTGATTTTAAATTCAAAATACTATGTTGAAACAGTTTTTTTTTTTTTTTTTTTGACTTCGGCACAATATTGTTATCAAAAGTATCAAAAATGTCGTATATCTGACAAAAAATTTATTAAAAGTTCACTTAAAAATGTAGGACTTAATAATTCTTAAAGTGGTGGCTGATGAACGTCTTTTCCGATACCGTTTAAGGTAATTTAAATGAATTCACATGGTATAAAATTTTTTATAGCTTCAACAGTATGGACTTCCTGAAAATAATCAAAGTATATGTTATATTTAAATGTACCTAAATTCTTAAAAAATAAATATCAACGTTCATATGGTCTGATATGACTATGTTTCTCTCTTAATTTTCTTACTGGTTTTTTTCTGGAGATTAATCCCGGATGTCATCCATGCCAATGAAAAATTTATAGAGTTTATTTAAAATTCTTACAAGATCATTTCAAAGGGTTTAAGTTTTTATTGGCTCCATCTTTTTTCTGCCATCATAAATGTTGGGAATAAGGGAAAATTTTTAAATTGTCCCTAAGAAGAGAATCTTCATAGAAGCGAATAACAGACAGTTAACTAAGAAAATATCTTTAAGATTATCTTAAGTTAAAATCCCTACATCTTCGATAATAAAGTTTTTTGTATTCGCTAAAACTTTTTATCAAAATGAAGTCTCATTTTGTTTAAGGCAATTAAATATATTTATTGTTAACAACCAAGAAATAAACAATAAAAACATTAAACAAATTATTAAAAATAATTTCATCTTTCTTATCTCCTCATATTATGTTAAAAATTTTTTTTTGAAAAACCAAAACTAAAATATCGGTATATTTTAACAAAATATCGGTATCAGTTACGGCATAGCTTTCAAACTTGCGTAGAACACGCCATTTTCGGGCAAATAGACTCCAATTAAAAAAATATGATTTCTACTAGAATTTCATGGAAAGGAGCATGTTGTCTCTTATTGACATTTTATATTGCCATAAATGGGAGTTATGTGCAAGATAATGTTGTGAAGTTTAATCGTGAATATCTCTTGTAAATTGCACGTGATTATTGAAAATTTTTGGAATGTTCTTCTATAAGATAACAAGACAACCCCATATACCGAGTTTTGTGTAATAAGTTTGATATTATTGATTTCTCAATTTTACTCATTATAGGCATGCGAAACGAGAGGAAGTGAAATTCTAATGAACTATTTATGATTGAACAGAATAAAAAAAAATAAAATTTTTAATATGTCAATCTCTCTTTTTTTGTCAATCCAAACTTTGTATTTTGTAGTTCTTTGGAGTTGACAGAAAATCTAAACATCTTAACACTTGGGGCCAGTAGTTCACCGATTAAGTGCAAAATTACACATACGATGTCAGAATGTTACGTCGGTACTAACATCTATATGAATTTATTATTTTTTGGTGATGAAAAGTGCCTTATATGGAAGCTATGGTAAATTATGAGCCGTTCTTCGTAAGATTTGGAATTATCATTTATATAAAACTTATTTGTGTCGAATATTAACTTGA
>MINK01191348.1:18665-29764 GCA_001735545.1 Phormia regina | reverse complement strand
TATATATATATTTTTTTTTTTTTTTTTAACAAATTTATAAAAACTCCTCTACTAATGTAAGAACATATCAGTATAAGTGTCGATATGAAATATGAATATTCCCAGTTATTTGCAATTGTATTCATCTTCATATATGAGATCATTAAAGGTTAAATTTTGTTTACGTTGAAATTATTAAAGTTTTTGCAATATTTTTAAAAGTTTGAACTTTGTATTTTTCAGTAATTTGATATTATTACAACATTTTGTAAACATATATAAAGTATTTAGCATTTTTTCTCCAAAATAATATTTCAAGGGTATCCCATGAATTTTTTTTTTTTTGTCAATTTCACAACCTATACATTTTAAGAATTTTGTTTAATTATTTTTGGTAAAAATAAAGTTATGCTTACTTCATAATATCTGAAACTATAACAATAATAACAATAAATTATTGTTGAATAATTAAAATAATGAAATCCCAACAAACCAAATGATCGAAAATGATATCATAATTTTGGAAAATAATGATATTAGTAATGATATCGTAAAATTTAAGCAACGCGACAATTTAGCAATATATTCCACACTATATGCGTACAGACCAATATTGTATGAATTTGCAATATCGTTTTTATTTTATCAAAAATAAAATTAATAACTAAAATTCAAACTTCTGCAGCTCGAAAATACTGTATCGTCTCTTGATTTCTTGAAATACTATACATAGTTTTCATTAAATATTTTCCGAGTGTTAGGATACCTTGATAAATTGTAAATTATTCATAGCATTTTTTAATAAATAAATTTATTTAAATGTATTTATTTAAAAGAAATATATCTGAGATCGTTTTGAATTTTAAATTGAGAATCATTAAAGTTTAAATTTATTTTCCCATAATTTCCATATAAATTTTTAGTTTCAATTATTTTCTTTCAACATTGAAGAAAAGGCAGGAAGTATTTATGTTTCAGTGTTTATTACGACTTGAAATGTGGCCAATTTTTAGAATCATTAACAGTTATTTATAATATAATATATTTTACCTATGTAGCTATTTAATGTTCATCCTATTAAACAAATACCCTAAAAAGAACTCATATCGCTTTTGCCCATTTTTTTTCTCTCTCTCTCTCTCTCTCTATTTAATTTTGTTAAGTTTTTAATACAAATATATATTATGTTTTTTCTTCTACCAAAGTTCAACAACAATTAAATGTTTTAAATATTAAATTACTATAGATTGACTCTTTCAAACTGCAAGAATAATAATAATAAAAAAACTACATACTATTTAGAAATATTTAAATTAAATTAATTTAATATTCTTAAAGAAAACATACCGACCAACTCAAGTAGTCAGTAGTCATTCAGTCAGTCACATGGAAAGAAATCTGCACGTTATGCAAAAAAAAAAAAATGAGGGCTGCTTAAATTTCAAACAAATTAATTATTTATGCACTTTGGAAGAGGGAGTTTTGTAATACAAAATAAATATTCAAGAATGAAAAGAAAATTAACAACAAAAAAGAAACTTCACTAATGTTTACTGCAGATCTATAGTGTAAATGTACAAAAGGAATTAATTAAATTTTTAAGCATTAAAGGACCATAAATATAATAAATATTATATTTTAATGAAATTTTGTTCAAATATATAAAATGTCATAAAATATATATCAGTATCAGAACAACTTTTTACTTGTTTTAATGCATTTTCTGGTACCTGTAATAATTTTAAAAATATAAATTAAATTTATTACACAAAAATATTTTATCTATTTGTAAAATTCTTAATATTATCGTATTTATAACACAATAATATTTTAAACTCGTAGTTGTATTGTTTAAAAATTCTTTTCCTTATTTGTCTTATTTTATGATAAACAAATATTATATTTATTTGGGTCATGCACCATTCTAAATCCAGACCACAGACGCTCATTCATAGTAATTCTAAATTGTCTTTTCGTTGGTAATCTCTCTTACTCTTTCTATTGTTGTTATTGTTTTTGTTGTTTGTGTAGATGTGAAAATGTCATTTGTAGTTGGTAGTTTGCATTAATTACAATAATAATAATAATAATAATTTCACAAGCGATAAGATAAAGTTCCAACTAAATTTGAATTTTTATCACGAGATTGTATAAAATTTTTTATGCAAACAAAAATGGAGAAAAATAACAAAATTTTATAAACGAAATAGTGCAAATTTGCAAATAAGAAAAAAAAAACAACAACAACATTTTGCAAACTATTCATAAAACAAATAAATATCAACCGCGTAACAACGACTGAGTAATATTGTATAAATAATAACAAGTACATACAGTGTGGCATACTAAAGTGTACAGTGGGATTGATAAGATAAAAAATGGTAACAAATAGTATTTAAAATTCCAAAATAATGTAAAGTGTGTAGAAAATGTTATCCAAATTATTCTAGATATTCGCATGATTTACGATAAAGACTCTTAGTTTTTAATTGTTATTGTTTTTTTTGGGATTTAAAAAGTTTCTTATTTTAATCCGATTTTAATTTCGATTTTTCTGAAATTAATTTTTTTTCTATCGCTGACCTATCATTTGTTGACTTGCAGTTAATATATCAGTCAATGACTTTGTGATTGGACATTTAAACTTAGTTCTTTGTTACACTCAACTAAACTCAGTTTAAACGCGTCGTCGTTCACTCTTTAATAAATACCCTCTATTCCAGTCTTTTAATTTTTTAAGATTTCTTTTTCTACGAACTAAATATTTTTTACCAACAAATATTTTTGTGAGCTCTTTGTTAATTTTTTATAAATGGTTGACCTTTTTGTTCGTGGTGAACAATCTTCTGGTGCTATGTTTATAGTTAACGATGATGAGGTGGATGGAGGACGATGATATGATGATGATGATAATGTGAAGTGGAGTAGTACTATATAAAAATTTTCATTCCTTATAGTAAATATTTTGTTTTTATGGCTGCCATTTCGCTTTCATGACTTATATAGAACATAAAATGTGGTTTAGAAATATTTTTCGTTTTTTTTTTTTTTAATTTTTTGCTTATTATGTGTCTATTGAAAATATCCTTGGCATGCATTTTATTTTGTGGTTACTTTTATTTTTTATATTCATTTTTTTCTTCTGTGTTTTTTATATTTTGTGTGTATTTTTTCTTAGTTCTTGTTGCTTCATTTATTTATTTATTTGTTTGCTTCATTTCTGTGCTCTAAAAAAATGTTTTTGTAAGGAAAATGTGTGTGTTTTTTTAGTATTTGGCCTTTTTTTTTTTTTAATTTCATTTAATTTTTTATTTTCGTTTTAACCAAAAATAATTTTATGTGCTGTAATCATTTGTTGGTGTTGATACATCATCCTCAACAACATCGTCATCGTGATCATTAGCGTCATCATTGTAGCTAATATATTGTGCACTTTAAATTAGCATTAAAATTTGTACAATATAATGGAAAAAAAAACGAATGGTATCATTATCATTATTATTTTACATAAATTTATTTTAGACTAAAATTTACTTAGAACAAGACAATAAAATCATTCGCTAGTAGGTTGTAAAATTTCGAAACTATAAATTTCGAATTTTCATCTTAAAATTGAAACAATAATTATTTCAAATTTAGTTTAGTAACTGTTGTATGGTAAACCTTTAATTGTATTATTTCAGAACATTTCCTAAAACACATCTATATAAGAAAACGAAGTTATTAATGTATTAGTATATGTGTGGAGTAACGATGCAGTCATAAAAAAGATTTGAAGAATACAACAGTAATAAAATAGTTTAAAATCTGTCATTAGATAAAGATCTAATTGAGTTATTGCAATGAATATAAATGAGTAACATTATTTTGATAGTATTAACATCTGTTGGTATTATCAGACATTATTATAGTGTTACTTTTAGCCGATCTTTAATAATATTTCTAAATTTTTTTTTATTAAAGCAAAAAATACACTTGTCTAAAACTTCTAAATATAAAACGAGTACACATTTGTTGTTCGTAAATTTAAGAAAAAAAAAATAATAATAATAAAATAAAACAGAAAAGTCGAACAGATATATTTTGATATGTTTGTTAATTTTGTGTGTATGTGTCAGTTTTTTTCTAAATTTCTTTTTGCTTTCGTATGGCTAATGTACATTTGTTTGTGTTTTACAGAATTTGTAGTGCAAATTATTTGGTATTATTTATGGAGCATTACAATACAGCCACCGATTACACAGTGTTTACTCTAATCGTGAAATAGCAAAATGCTAAGAATAAATTAAATTGTGTTAATGTTTTTATGATTGGTCCACTGTACATCGTTTATATGTTTGCTTTAAAATGTTAATAAAAATGTTAATAATTGTTACGGTGACCAGAAATGTTTGTGTAAAATGACAACTATTAAAATTTATTAAATTAAATTAGAAAAATCAAAAGTAATTTTATTTCAAATACCGCAATTGCGTTCAAATGATAACAGTTTGCTTAATACCTTCCATTTCTTATGGAACCTTTCCTTCTTAATTTCCCTGACGATTTTTGACTGCAACTGATAACATAAATAAAACTCTATTTACTCTTAATGTGAAAATATTTTGTTTCACATCTCAGTGACTGACAAGTGTTGTTATTCATCTCTACTTTGTATGACGTTTATTTGTTTTAGTTTGTTTTTGTTTTTTTTTTTTTTTTATTGTTTTAGTTGCTTTAGTTTTCCATTGAAAATGCAAATGTCAGTTTCATTTTCAAGAGTACATGAATCAAATTCAAGGAAATTTTCTTTAAAAAGTCAACATTTCCTCAGAAAAGAAAACTTAACAGTTAATTTAATGACAGTTGTTTATTCTTGCAAATGTGAGAAAAATGTTAAATTACCAGAGTGTGGGTGAGCGTGAGAGTATTCAGGTGACATTTAAACTTTACACATTCATTTGCATTTTTATTTATTCAAGCGGAAATATAATTTCTATTTTTAAAAAAATATACATATTGTTTTTGTTTTCTTCTATAGAAAATTTATAAATATTATTTGTTTAATTTTTAAATCAAAAATTCTTTAAAAGGCTAATAATTCAAAAAGAGTTTTTAATATAAGCCATTTAAATTTACTGTTATAATAACTTTATTTAACAATAATGTTTGTTGTATTTTTTATATTTACCCTTTTTCAAGGTCATAAATATCTTATTTAATATTTGTTTATATTTTTAATTATTACAAAAAAAAAAAAAAACTACTCTCAATTATTTAATAACCAAACCATTTGGCCAAAAATATTTAAAAAAAATCTATAAAATGTTTAATTATTAAAAATGAAATTTCACTGACATTAACAAATAAACACACACATACTCATACATATGTACATAAAAATACATAGAGTATGAAAATAGAAGCACATTAAAACTGTTGCCGCATTTTACCACAAAATTTTCACAGCCGTCATAATAATTAATTTTTTTGTTAAACTTTTATGTATTTTTGTTCATTTTAATGATAAAAACATACAAAAATACTTTTAGCATTATTTATTAACAAATAAAAAAAATAATAACAATTGAAATAAGAAAAACTTTTATTGGTTGTAGTAGTAAAATAAATTGTATGACCACGTTTTTTTTTTAATCAATTATTAAAAATAACTAAAAATGTAAAAAAAAAAAATAGTAACGCCATGTCAGTCAGTTAACTCACATTTATGTGCCATGATAATCCATATTTTTTTTATATTTTATAGGTTTTATGTTTTTAAAGGTAATGAAAATTATAATTGTTAAAAAAAATAATAATAATAATAGATCATAAAATCATATCTAAACATACATAGGTGGTAAATTGTTATGGTTGGTCAAGCAAAACATTTTTGTTTTGGTGTTAAATTATGCAGCATAAGCTTTTTAAAGTGTCATAAACGAGAGGTCTGAATTAACACAAAAATCTATTCATAATAATAATAATAATATATTTACAATATTATTTGGATCTACATATATTAAATACTTATTTATACTTATGTATGTAAGTATATAATATAAACATTTGTTAAGATTTTAAAAAATCGGATATATATACATATTTATGTAATTCATTTGTATTTATTTAAATTGATCTGATTTATTTAATTTTTAATTGAATGAGTCTTATTTTTTTCATATTTGCATAGAAAATTAATTACAAAAGTTCATAAAAATTAATGAAAGTTTCAATAGTGTTTTTATTGAAATCAAGAAAAAGAGCTGCAGAAGTCTCTTTTTTTTTTTTTTTTTTTTTTTTGTTTTCGTTTTTTTTTTTTTTTTTTTTTTTTGGTTTTGTTCATTTCATTTTAATATTTTAAATTTTAAATTTTAAAATTACTTTTTATACTTTTGTCAGGTTAATTCTCAAAAGCTTTTTGGAAAAAAGTTTATCTAACTGTTAACGAAGTGTATAGATTTCATACGGAAATTTATTTTTTGTTTAATCATTACTTATTTCAATTGAATTAATATTGTCTTTGCCATAAAATGTTTCACGTTTCATCTCAATTAAGACATGCTTTTTTACATAATTTTATTTATATAAAACTGATCTGAATATTGGAAATTTTTATTGAAATATTTTCTTCTACAATATCTTGTATTATATCTAAAATAAATATAATTTCACAACTATGCACTGTAGTTTTCAGAAAAAAATCGCTTATTTAGAAATATATATGAAAATAATTCAATCAATTAAAACCTTGTTCAAATTTGCATCTCTTATCAAAATGTTTATATAAATTACTAAAAACTGTACAAAAAAAAACAAAAAAAAAAATTTCCATTTAATAAATTAATTAAATCAATGATTGAATGAATTAAAAATGTAAATAGAAAATAAATTCATACTCAAATTTATTTTTACTTAAATATATTTATTACATTTTGATAAGAATGTAATTTAAAGAAAGACGGTAATAATTTTTTCTATGTATTGTACTAATTGATATAAACATTTTGGTGAGAGGTGCAAATTTGAACAAGTTTTTAATTGATTGAATTATTTTCATATATATTTTTGTTAATTGGCGACTTTTTTCCTGTGTACAATGTAAAACGAATATTACTTTTTTTGATTTAATTTTTAAACAAATATGTACTGCAGTTTTTAAAAATGTGTATTAAATTATTCCATAATAATAATAATAATATCATATGTATTATTATGATATAAATTAAAAAAGAAGAAATTATATCTTTTTCATATTGTACATCTCTAATAAACCAAATTTTAGCTAATATGTTTTTTAAATATGGAAATATTAATCTTGCTATGACCAATAGACTAATTCCTTTATATTAGTAATGTTAAGAGTTTCAAATATTACTAAAAGTTCTTAAAGTTTGCAAATATTATTTTAAATATTATCGATTTCTATAATAATTTTCATATAAAAAAAATATATTTTTTTTTTACCCCACTCACCTTTTAATTTAAAACACAATTTGATGGTTTTTTTTCCTTTCCTTAACAGTGAAACGACCAGATATATTGTTAACACTATTTTATTTAAATATTTCAGGATAAATAAAATTTTAATTTGAAAATATTTTCTTTAACACAATTTTCACTTGAATTTTTGTTTGATTTATTTTTTCAAATTTTATAGGTTTATTAATTCTTTTTTAAATATTTTCAAAAAGAGATAAACTATTGTTTTTTTTTTTTTTTTTTTTTTTTTTTTTTTTTTTTTTTTGTTCTTTGTAGAAAATTAACACTTATTTCAAAACACTGCCGATAATTGGTCAATTTCCAAAATAGATTTCAAACCAAATATTAAACACACACCGGGTGCGTCTTGTTTTGAGACAGTAATAATAATTAATATTATATTCTTAATATTTGAATTTTAAAAATATCCAAACGCAAAAAAAGATATTCGCGTTACAACAACAAGCACGTTCTATCAAATCGAATGTTAAATCGCAACTGAATAAAAATACGAAAAATTGTTTGCCGTCGTAAACGCCGCAAAACCTTTTGACTAAAAAAAAAAAAACAGCAAAAAGTTTTCATTCAATCTCACTCTTAGTTTTGGTTGCTATAAACAACAAATATTAGCAAAAAAAGAACAACACATTTACTGACTCACAGATACGTTAGCACAAACACTTGCACACTTTTAAAATAACAACATTGAATTAGGAGCATGTTCTCTCTGTTAACTCTGGCAACATTTTTGTTGACAGATATAAAATGTTGCTTCAAAATAATGTTGATAAGATGTTGTTGTCGCCTTACAGTGAGAACTTGTTGTTATTACTGACCCAACTATGTTTATATGAATTTATCTGTAATATTATATTTGCTAATATTATTATAATGCTGACTTAAGTTTATGTTTTTCAATTTAACAAAATTTTAACTTAATAAAAATTATAAAAAAAATTACAAATTTTTTTAATCTTCACGAAATTCTTGATAATTTTTCTTACTAAGGTCTACTATAGTACAATAATATAAACTTCGAAATAAATAACCGCATGAGTCAAGATACATTTTTTTCTATAATCAGACTAATTAATTTCAAATGATTTAATTATATTTTTTTTATATTTTATTAAATTATGATTCCATTAAAAAAAAAAAAAAAAACATATTTTTATTATATCTCTCTAAGCTGAGATCATTTCATAATTTATTGTTGAATTTTTGTTTTTATTTGTTTTTTTTTTTTTTTTTTTTAAGCTGCTTTCGAAATACATTTTACAGATTTTATGCACATTGTCGAGGAGTGTCTAAATATATTTATGACTTTAAGTAAGATCTTTTCGATCGAGATACAAAATAATTTGTACTGTCACATATACACACATGTTTCCAAGGAAACAGTTTTATTATTGGTTTGTGTATAAAATCGTTTTATATGCAAAATTTTTTTTTATTTTTTTTTAAATTAAAGCGATTATTATGTTTGGATCACATCCTAAAGATTGCTTATTTAATGAAAGAAAATGTTCTTTTAATTCAGTTGTTTTCTTTAATGAATTACACTAATTTTTATTTAATAAAAATTATCAACTACGATAAATACATAAATAACTTATTAAATTACATATATATTATGAATATCTTTCATTACATATGGCCAACCTATTGGAAAAAGTAAACATTAGAAAATAATTATGAACAAGAAAAGAATAATGTAAAATAATCTTACCAGATCCCATTCAAAATATGGATTTAAAAGTACTATAAATAGGAAAGAGTAAGAAACAAATGTCAAACCATAAAAAGCCAATTGGTTGTTAATCGTATAGTCTGATTGGGCAAATCGTTTACCCGACAACAAACACCCCACCAAACAAACAAGTAACCAAATGCCGACAACATCATGGAATGGAGCAAATGTTAGACGAAATTGTATATTTCTTTGAAGAAGAAAGAAGGCCCATCCAATAAAAAACTCCAAAAAAAAATGTAGAAAAAGCTAAAATTTTAAAACCAAAAAAAAAAAAAAACTATCATCAATACATTAAACTTACTTGCAACAAATACATGCTACCAACAAACATAGATGTATATTTGTGAAAATGATATTTGTCATATAACATATCGTAATCTATGAATAATATAAAATAGTAACTAATGCCAAACAAAACTAATGCTAATCCATGTAGACTTGCATGCACAAGTTTAACAAATCGTGTGCGAAAACCATTCATAATGCGAAAGGCAACAACAGCTGTAAATAAATATACGATAAATAGTATATTATATACATTATGAGCATTTTTCAATAAATGTATACCAAATGAAATAAAATCTTACCATAACCTATAATAAACACGGATAAGCTACTAAAAAAGCCGTGAAAACCAGTAGCACAATAACGATCTTGGAAATGGGCTTGCGGTGGATCAATCAATATTCCATCTTCACTTTTTAAAATAGAACGTCTAGTCAAATTTATTTTTAAAGTACGAAAATTCTGATAAAATTGTATAGTGAAAAACTGACTGTTGCAATATTTACGATCGTAAATAAGATGTACGCTGATTAGTCCAAAAATAGTGTAGCCCAAAATAAGTGCAATGGCAGAAATTTGCGACGGCTTTATATCCATTTTTCGTTTTTTTTTTTTTTATTCACTAAATTATTAATTATTATTATTAGTTTTCTACAATTTTTGTAAGTATTTTCATAAACTATTTTCAATTGATATTAAATTAAAAGAAATGTCAATGAGTTTTGATTTTTTAATTTTTAACTCAATAAATCATGATACAATAAATGACAAGATACAATTATTAGAGAGAATGTTTTCAAATTTATTTTCCCTGGAAAGTCAGTGAATAGATAAAAAAAAATATCAAATTGAAATTATAAAAAATTAAATAAATAAGATATAAAAACGATTATTTTTCTTAAAAAAAAAACTATTTTGTGCAATAAATTGTGCATAAGGAAAACATACATATTAAATTTTGGAAAAAATGGAAAAAAAAGAATTGCTTCTTTTCAAGAATTGTAAACTAAATATTTTTGTCTCTTTATTTGCTTTTTTTCATTTCAATCTTCTTCAATTATTTAGCTTTACAAGACTTGAAAATGACAACTTTGCCTAATAATTGTACCTGGTTTAGTATTATCATGTCAATAAATGAAGTCGGTGTTCTAACCAAAAAAAAAAAAAATCTGACTTCAATTCTTAATTCGTTGGAGGAAAAGAATAAGCGATTATCAAGTCTATTTACCTCTTTTGCCTACAAACTCATAATTGCAGTAAGAAAAAATATTGTTGGTTTTTTGAATCCCGACAAACAGAGTAAATGACTTTGATTTAGATTTTTTTGCACAAGATTTTTAATTGTGAAATTATTAGATGTTGTAGTAATTAAATTATAATATTTTTACGTTATGAATGAATTTTCATAACCACACACGAATAAGAATTTTTCAATTCGTAGTTGGGTAAAACGCATTCGATAAATATTTTTATAATAGAATATATTTTTATTTTTTCACAAAATTGTTAAATATTTTTAAAATACAGAAAACTAAAACAGATGATAACATTTTAGATCTATATATAAATATTAGGGTATCCAATCGATTAACCGCCATTCGGTTATCCGATTAATTTTGGT
>MINK01191348.1:0-12637 GCA_001735545.1 Phormia regina | reverse complement strand
TATATATATATATATATATAAATTTAATTTAAATTTTTAATACAACTAATTTATATCGTATTTGGTTTTAAGTAAAATTTCAATCTTAAACATAATTCATGTAATAAAAAAAAATTAATTGAAATTTGTTCTAAGCATTAATTATTTATATTTAATTAATATTATAAATTTGGTGATTAAAAAATTAAAAAAAAAAATAATAATAATAATAATTAATGTTACAAATTTCGTAATTGAAATCCATTTTTATTTTTTTCTGTGTAATAAGTTTTGATATCAATATAAATTATCTTGATTTATGCCTTCAATTCAGCAAATTAAAGTTTTTTTTTTGAAGAAGAACTATAACTGAAATGAATGAACTCAATTTCGAATTTAAAATAGTCGCTTTTTTGCCATTAATAATAAAATTTTATACAACATCTTAAAAATGTTTCATACATGAAGAAATAAAAATCATTTCAAATTTAAGTTAGACTTCCTTGTATGAATTCCTCAGCATAACAAACACATACTTAAATATAAATTTATTATAAATGAATATAGTTAGTTGTTTGTATAAATAAGTATTTTTATATTATGCAAATTTTGTCTAAATGTCAATATACCAGAAAAAAAAACAAAAAAAAAAAAAAAAACTTAAAATAGTCCCTATATCGTAAATTTTTGCACAAAATGTTGTGTTGTCTGTTGGGTTTTATGATTTCTAATTTAAATAATGATAATGCAATTTTTATTTGTTATTTAAAAATTTGTGAATGTGAAATGCTATGAGTTATATGGAATCAAGTCGTATTTATAAATTTTGTTGTTTTTAGTCTTCAATTACAAATAAAAACATAAATTAATGATCGACATTTTTCTTGTTTAAGTGAGAATGTAATGAGGATGAATGATGAGAGAATGACAACAAATAATGAAAAGCTTAAATAAGCAGATCACAATGCAGAACTAAGAGCATTTTAATTAAAAAAGTGGTTACTTGGAAGATTTTTAAATCGGCATAGAACTGTGTAGAACTTGTTTAACAATACTATAAAAAAATAAAAAAATCTTTGATATCAATTTAATATAAGATTTTCGATATGTATGCATATATTTTATGGAAATTTTTAAAAATCTCAACAAATGTTTTTTTTTTTTCAATAAAAATTTAAAATTTAAATCGTTAAAGTTAACAAAATAATCTTTAAATAATATCTCAGTATACAAGCCTTTAATTAGGAAAAGCATTTTAAACTATAATCACGTTTATCTCTTATCATAATTTTTTTATGAAAATTTAAAAAAAAAAAAAATATCTTTCTTAGCGAAAAATTTAAAAATATGAAAAGTTTATAAATCTATAAAAAATAAAATTTTAATATTTGTAAATTTTTTATATTTAAGTCGATAAAATAAACAATTGCTAAAAAATAATAAAATTGGAAATTAATAAAATAATATAAATTTTTTTACAAGAGGCGTTTATGCAAGATGTAAGTTGAACATTTACGGTTACATGTAAATCCTTAAAATCTCACTAAATAAAATTTGAAATAAAAAAAAAATGAAATAGATCTTAATAAATTTCAGGAAAACAAAACCTTTTTGATGGAATTGTGAAACTTAAAAATATTGAATAATAACCTTTAAATAAAAAGGGCCTTAACCAGAGATTATTTTTAAATTTTATTGACTTGACATTTTTCTAACGTAAATTAATGTTAATTTTCTTCTTGTGTCAATATTTTTATTTTTAAAATGCATTTTTTTTATTTCAGAATATTTACACCCTATTGAAGACCTTGAATATCATACATATACGTTCTTTGTATCACAATAACCTCGTAATTTTGAAAATTATTTAAAGTTTTTTTTTTTTTTTTTTTGGAAAATTTTCAATTTTCTTGCTGGCCAGCATTAATCACGTTCATATATTTTTGTATTTATAAAGTTTGTAATAAACCAATTTAGATTTAAATCTAATGTTTATAAAACAGCAGCAGCAATCAATTGTTTGACCAACCATAGAAATCGAGTATGTGCTTCTACACATATCTTACAAAATATTTGATAATTTAAAAAGGTCTTAAAGAGCATTTTTAAAATGTATAAATTTTATTCCATAAAAATGTGATAAAAAAATATTCTAATTTAAAAAATATGCATTAAACAAAATTGTTGGGATAATCCGATTTCTCCATTTCATCCCTCGTTTGTAATAACATTCATTGATTTTCTTTAAAAATGCTTCGATATTGAATGCGTTAAGTGAAAATAAAGTTAAGACATTTTTTTATATTTTTTAACATTTTTTACTTTTAAATATTTTCCAGGCAATGATAAATTAAAGAAATTACCACATGTTGCCAAAAAGTATTAATAAACATAATCAAAAATATCTTTAATTTCTAAGAGTATTTGAAACTTAAATCATGTAAATAAAAAATCTGAATCTGAATAACACTGATATTTATGAAGCATTGAAAAATTTATAAATGGTCACCAAAAATGTAAAACAACGTAACATTATTTTTTATAATTTTATAAGATTTTTTAGTTATAATATCCATAAATGTCGCTTAATATATTGTTGATGAATATTTTTAATATAATTTCTTTTTATTTTTTTGAAAAATAAGTTAAACTACATCAAAAACTTAAATTAAAAAATATTGAGATATTACGTTGTTCTGCATATTCGGTGACGATAATACGTCTTTCAGTAAAAGATTGCATCACACACGTATTTATATGCTAAATAAAAATATTTAAAACAATTAAAAAAAATCTATATTTTTAGCAAGACTACTTAAAAATAAAAAATTAATTTTAATCAATCAGTTAAAAAAAAAATAAAAATGTATCAGAAATATATTTTCAACACTGTTTCAATGATTTGCAAAAATATTTTCTATTTTTTTTTTTTTTATAATTTTTGTAGACCAGTCTGAATATATATTTTTTCTTGTTTATTATTATTTTTTTATATTTTTTCCTTTAATATACTTTATGCTGTGTAAACTATTCAGCCTACGATGAATGCTGTTTAATGATAGTCAGTCAGTCAGTCAGTCTTAATCACAATCATTATCATCTAAATCTACATCAACATAACAATCATTATCAGTTCAGTTTTAGTTCATCATCACCATCAACATGTTTATCATTATTATTATTTTCTGTATTTATGATTTTTTTTTTTTTTTTTAATGTTAAACTTTTCCTACAACAAAACGTTATTGCTGTTTGATGGAAAATAAACAAAAACATCTAAAAAAATTGATTGTATTAGTCATGGCTTTTTTTTATTTTTATTTTACTTTCAACAAAATGTTGTTGCAAAATCAAAGAGTTTTTTGTGTAAATATTTATTTATTTATTGACATCAGGTAAATATAATGTAAATAATGTAGTGAAATATGTATCTACATATGTATGTTTCAAATACTTTTATGGTGACATAAGAAATTTAAATATGTATTTGTTAATTAATAAAAGAGTAATATATTATAAATATCTAGTGTTATTTGCTACTTCAATTGTTGTAAAATAAAATAAAGTGTAGGGTAAAGTTTACATTTTGATATGCAATGAATCTTAAATACAAAGTATTTTAAAAGGAGAGAAGAACATATAGTCGGTCAAGACCGACCTACACCAGTGTCTATGTGTACCAAAATTGGGGAAGGAGCCAATTATGGACCTATACTTGTATTAAGTGAAAAATAAAAACATACTATTGCAGAATATTACATCGATACTAAGATTTGTATTTATGCACTTTTTGGTGATTCCCCAAATTGGGTCTTATATGGGAGCTATGGTCAATTATGGTCTGATCTTCATGAAATTTTGCAGGGTCACTTATACTTATATAAATGTTATATGTGTCGAATATTAAACAGTTATTAACTTTTTTGTGGGATTTATGCACGTTAAAGTGATTTTCGAAAAAGTGGTTCATATGGGAGCTATGGTAAATAATCAACCGATCTTGACGAAATTTGGCATATAGATTTATGCTTACATAAAACTTATTTATGGCCAATTTCATTAAAATATTTAAATTTTTAGGTATGTTTGAGTGTTAAAACTCTATTCCGGGAGAACATTTGTATGGGGGCTAGGTGAAGTTTCATCAAATTATCTCTAAAATTGCGACCTGTACTTTGCGCACAAGCTTTACATGGGCAGCCAACCAACCAGACGGACGGACGGACGGACGGACGGACGGACATCGTTAAATCGAAGTGATTCTGAGTCGAACGGTATACTTTAAGGTGGGTGTAGGAAATTTTTTTCTCTACGTTACAATATTTGCACAAACATATAATACCCCAACCACCTTTGGTGGTGTAGGGTATAAACATACACATATTCATACCCATGTATATTCCACTAACATTAGCAATCCAAAGGTTTAATTTACAATTTAAAAGATATTTAAAATTAAACTTTTTTTTTTCAAATGTAAACGTTTGAGAATGACTTTTTCACAAAATGCACGTTGAGAACAATTTAATAGTCTTGAGCGATATTAGCATGACATTGTCGTACTTGGAGCCACAAATATCTTCAACATCTAATTTAAAACAAAATTTAGAAACAAATGAGAAAAAAATATTAATATTAAAGAATATAAAGCTGTTGGCATGGGTTCGATTTTGAACAGCTCTTAACGAACAAATTTTAATGCGATTGACAATATTGCGGAAGACATTTCCCTCAATTGATTGATTCATTTTTTTTTTTTGTACTTTGTTTGAAAAATATTTTATTGAGGTCTTTTGTACCAAAGGTTCGAAATGATTAATACTTTAATTCATTTACTTAAATTGAATTAAATTTATTATATTTGTCATTAATTTAAAGCATTGGAATTATTTTTATTTATAGATTTAAATTCTTTGAATTTCGTATGAATTGAATTAATTATGTTATGAATTACTTCCTTAAAAAATTCATTCATCAATTATAGAATTCAAGCTTGAAAAATATATTGAATTATTAAAATTTTCTTCAATTCGAAACCATTTTAGAAAATATTTTTTAATTTATTTTATAAAAGTTAATCTTTTATAAACTAAATCAAATTTTTGCTAATAGAATAAAAGAAAAATATTATCATTTAATTTGGAGAAGATTTGAATTAACAAAATTTGAATGAATTCTTTTGTTGAAATATAATTAAATCAATAAGGAATTAATTATGGTTCTTATGTAAATATTTGTTATATGCCTGATAAAATAAAGTTATAAAGATTATTTAAATTTACTACTAAAAATAAGGAATCGCCACAAAAATATCAATATATTTTTAAAAATATGATTACATATACGTAATATAAATAATAAACATTTTATAATTATTTTAAATCGAATTAATTCGGAAAAAATTAAACAGTCACCGACATTATTTGTGGTACTAAATTTGTGGTACATAGCGTTACAAATATATCGAGCTCTAACCAGCAAAATATCGTAAACGACAACATTTTCGATATTCGTGTATTGATGAAAATCTGAACATCTATAAATTTCAAAACATATTTCATTCAAATCTGTGCATAAAATCATTATTTGCAAAATATACAAAAATATTTAGAAATTTGAATGACTTGATCTAATTCAGAAAAACTAGCTTAGAACTGTATAAAAGCGTCCATCCGAATTGACTAATAAATCGTGCACTGTTTAATTTAACTTACGATTATGATTATTATTTTTTTTCTTTTAATTATATGATTTTAATTTTTTTGTAAATTTTTGTTGATTTATTTTTATATTTTAATTAATTTATGTAATTTTTAAAATATTATCATTTCAACACTATTCCACTGATGACAATCCACAAACGAGGTGTAAATTACATAAATATTATAACGATTTTATAAGTAGTTTAAGTATAATATGATAATTATTTATTTATTTATTTAATTTAATAAAGAACAATATTTTTTATTATGATTATTATTTTTGCAATATTTTAATAATAACAAATGATATCATTTTTTTTTTTTTTTTAATTTCAATTTGTTTAATTTATTTACAAGTTGTTTGATTAAGATCATCTTGTTAGAAACAATTTAATTTAAAAAAGTTGAGCATCAAACAGCAGGTGGGGTGACCAACTAAACAACTTAATAATGTTGGCAACAAATAGCAACACTAACTCTGTAGGCGAGTGATTTGTATTGCATCGCTAGGAATAACTGCAGTGTCGATGGCATCACGTCACTAGTTGATTGCTGTACGAGCAATAAACGATATCTAACCATGAGTTACATACAAAAAAAAAAAAAATAGTAATAAAAAAAAAAATAATTAAATATTAAGTTCAACAAATGACGTTATTTGGTAGCATTATTTATTAAAGTGTTAAAATTATTTATTTAATATGATGTACTTGTATGTATGTATGTATGTATGTATGTATGTATGTATGTATGTATGTATATATGTATGTATGCATAAGTGCATAAGAGTTTTGTTAGCAAACGTTTTGTATTTAATTAATCAATTCCCATCAAATTACTGGCATTATATTGTTCAGTCATTAATTTATTTAGTCATTAATTTAACTATCCATATACATTTACACATTTACAATTTAAAAAAATATATAAATATATAAATAAAAATTCTATCAATGCCAATTCTTATAAAATTATTAAAAATTCTTCTTTGTAACTTGTGGCTGCTGTAAATTTTAATTATAGAATTTTAGTTTAATTTTTATTTTTAAAATGATGTCATAACAAATATGCTTCATGTTGTAATAACAGTACTCGTGCGAACTTAATAACATTTATTTAAATGTATGAATTCTTGAATATAATTTTTACAAATTAATGGAATAATTACATTCAAAAAAATTCATTAATATTTATTCAGGCTAGAGAAATAATAAATTATTTTTTTTTTTATATATTTTTTTGTATATCCATATGATATTTTGGATGTTTTATGGTGCAAATCATTTACAATATCAGGAATCAGCAAACAATTCTCTGGTAAAACATCAAGTCAATAAATTATTACTTTGCTTTAGATTTTAAAGTTTTAAACTTAATTTAACTAAAATTTTCTTTAAATGTCGCAAAAAAAAAGATATTTATTGAAAATAAAAACTAATTATTCCAATATTATTTTTGAAAGGGAGAACTTAGTATTGAATAAGAAGTTATTTCTTTAAGGATGTTATACTTTTATGCTTCTTTTTAAATTTGTAAAGTTTTCTTGTTATTTTTAAATTATTAACCTTTTTTCCAGCAACAAATAAATTTATTCTTTGATATTCAAAAATGTTCAAAATATACACCTTAAGAAACAATTTAAGAAAACGTTTAGAAATCAATTATATCGTATATCTAAATTAAATGAGAAATTCAGTGTCCTTTGTTTTTGTATTTAATTAAAATAATTCATTAATATTAATGAAATAATTCATTTATGGATCACTTGTCTCATTTCAAGTAAGTAATTGAAGTATCAATAAAATATTTTGATTAAATGTTGTGAGTTGGTTTGAATAATTTGTTTGAAATACTTACATTCTGACAAATATATAATACACATATACAACTTATGTCTGTAAATTTATGCATGTGTACACTTACATTTACATATGTATGCAAATGTACATTCTCTACATTAACAAAATTTTAAATTTGTTTTGTTAAAATACCGCCAGTTATTTAACAATTTTGTACATCATAGATTTATGCCAAATTCCTTAATGCCAAACCACACACACACACACAAAGAAACCAAAACATCATGAAAAAAACATGTAGCCATCATCTGATTTCCAAATTATTTTCAAAGAAAAAAAATTTTTTTTTTTATGAAAAAGAAAAACTAAAGCAACGTTTTTTTTTTTTATTTTGACATATGTACCAGTTTTTTTTTTCTGAGTGTAATGACTTCTGCGTGTCTTGTGGCCTTTTTTAAGATTGTTATCGTATCTATATACATACATATTTATTTTCCTCTTTTATTTATTTAGTTATGTGTTGTTTGTTTTTCGTTTATATTTTCATTTTTGGACAGATTATCTCCAACACCTAATGCCTCGATGGCAATTTGAAATTCTTTTAGGCCACTTGACTAGAACACAACAGCAGCGTCCATGCCATCCAATGAGATAAAACATGAAAAACAACAAATGCACAATTATTTTTTGATTGTGTCTGTGTAAATGAACCAACAAACCATCAAATAAAAGGGTAAAAATAAAACAAACAAGTGCAACAGAAATAGCGATAATAAGGAGCCATAAAAACACCAAACGATTGCCGGTCGGTCATTGTCCAAAATAGACAACAAAAACAGTTTTTCTTTTCCGGGTCTTGTAGACGTAAAATTTTAAAGATTTTTTTTTATTTTTATTTTTTTTTTTTTGCATTTGTTTATTGTCTTTGACTTTACTCAATAGTGATAATCACTTGATAAAGAAAAATATCAAATATGTTTCCTAAAATAGATTCGCCATTAATTTTTTCTTCAGTGCAAATATATGAATACCCTTAATATTTATGAAATGTTTCGATATACCTATTCATATGAACTCTACATTTAGAAAGAAATTTTTAAAATCTATGTTTTATCGTTTTAAATTTAATTAACTTATTTACAGTTACAGTAATAAAATAATAATAAAAAAAAAATAAAAGAAAATTACAGTAAATATTTTGATTCCTTAACATATTTCAAATTTATTCATCCATTTATGGTAAGTTTCCCAAGGAATCTGATTTTTCTTAAAATACAGAAATATATTTAGAAAAATTATTTTTCATATAACATCTGGTACATATATATAAAAATATATATTTATATTTTTTGCAACTAAATAATTTATTAGTTTCTTTTTTTTTCTTTTTTTTTTTCTTTTAATTACGTGTGACTTGATTTGATGATGACATACAATTTAAAATAATTTAACAAATAATTAATAAAATTTAGTGTTGGCGGTAACATTATTAGGGTAAAATTTGTAGATTTGGACATTTTTCTGATGACTTTGTCCGATTTAAATAAATAAGATACAAAAAAAATATAAAAACTAAAATCACATTTTGATAAAATTGTTTATTCTCTTAAGAAGTTCTAAGATCCAACATTTTCTAATTTACCATTTTTCTCAACACTTATTTCGAAATCAATTAAATATTTGCAAATTTGTAGTTAATTTTGTTTAAATTTAAAAAGAGAAATTCTGTACCTCCCTTATGGACACAATAACGTATAAGTACTTCCCCAGCAAAAAAAGAACTGAAAAAGCTATGATTTTAACATTGTGTTGTCATTGGAAGGAAGTACTTCCCTTAAAACAATGTTTATACAATTTTTTAATAAAAACTCTACTTTTGCTCTAATAAATAATAATAAAAATGCTTTAAAATTTATAAAATTTTATAAAATTTGTAAAAATTGTAAAATTTATAAAATTATTACAATTTTTTCCGCTAAAAATTCATTTATTTTTCCCTTTTTTGGAGGTAATTATTAAGAACTTCCAAAAATGTTTAAAATATGCACTTTGTTCCACTTTTGAAGTTGTGAAAATGTTCTCTTTTTGAAGAACTTCCACGTTTTTTGCTGGGTCGTTATTCATATTAGTTTATAAACGACATAGAAAATGTTGTTATTAGACAATTTATAATATTAAATTAAATATTTCCAGGAAAATTTGTATTTTTCGTACAACTAGTTTCAGAACCCGTGGAAATAACCTGTACTTGTTATAACTTGGCGTTACGACCAATGTTTTTTTGTTTGAAATTGTCACTACCGGAACTGGTTCTTTGGAAGTGTTAGCTAGCCATTACCCATTCTTTGGAACGGTTTTAGAACTAGTTCTTTAATTAATGATTGTTGTTCGAAATTGTCACATTCAGAACTAGTTCTATAGAAGTGTTAGGCAGGCAATGGTTTCAGAATATAGTTTTTATATTCTATTCTAATGGGATATTTCCTAAGATCTCACTTTTTGTAAAATTTCTTTAAATGTATTTAGAATCGCCATAAGGATCTATTACTTTAGTGTCAGAATTGGTTGTGATACCACTAGTTCTGAGAAAGTTATTAAAAAATCTGAATTAGGTTCTGATTGCACTAATTCTAGAAAAAATGAATTTAGAACATGTTCTAAAAAGTCTCCTGAATTGAATGATTTTTTTTTTTTTTTTCATTTTAATCATATTTAACTAAACAAAACAAAACATAAAAAAACGTACACCTGTTTGTAGTAAAATGCTTGAGAAAAAATGTATAGAAAAACCACTTTCATTAAACTAAAGAATTTTTCTTTTATCATTTTTCCAGTTAAAAACCACTTCTATAAAAAAATGAATATGTTTTTGTATAAGTTTTAACACCCTCATCTCATATTTTTTTGTTTTTCTTCTTAATTTATTTCAGATTTTTTATATCTTTCTTTTCTATGTGAACATATTTTTTTATTTTATTATTTTTCTTGAATTTTGTTTTGTTTAATAAACATTTATTTACCAACAACCACATTTTATGCTTCCATTGTAGCTTGACCCAAAAATTTACACATTTAGACAATATTTTTTTTTTCTTCTTATTGCTGCTGTTTTCTGTTTGTTTTTTTTTTTTTTTTGCGAAAAATATTTAGAAAAAAGCACGAAAAAATCATATTAAAAAAATATTTACATTCTAACATAGAATTCCAAATAGCTGTATCAGTTTATTTTTATGTACTTTTTTTTAATATTCGGAATTAGAATTGAAAACCGTTATGAAAAAGAAAAAAATAAATAAATATAAAAAATACTTATGTACAAAAATTATACATATTTAACAATTATTAGTATGAGGTAGTAAATTGGTTATAAAGCGCCCCTACCTTTAGAAATAAAAAAAGTGCACTAATGTTACTTGTTTGTGGTCCTTCGAACCGGATGCTGATATATAATCTTATACCCTTTTTAAACTAAAGCCTATCTTACATCTTTCGAAATTTTTGAAAAAATTTAACATTTTCTAATTTAAAGTATCTTAAAAAATGTTTCTATTCCAACCTACAGTTTTCGATTATTTGGTGTTATCACTAAAAAATTACAAAAATAATAAATTCTAAGTAGCATATATTAACAAAAATATATATTATATCATTGTTTAACTTTTAATATTTAGTGAATATATTTATATATATATTATTAGAACATTTATAGAAATATTATTAGTTATTTTTTATAACATCCCTATATTTTATATAGGGTTTTTAATTTTCTGATCTTTTTCAAGTCCTGGTATTTTTCAACTTCCTGGTTAATTTACGATGATGTTACATATAGAATGACTAACTGGAATGATTACTTCTAATAAAACTTATCACAAAAATCTCTAATAAAGTATGAGAGGCAGATAAAATACTACTCATACACAATTTATATAAATTAAAAACAAATCAAACACATGTGGTCCATGTGTCTGTACTTGTATCGAAACTAAATTGAATTCTAAAGGAAAAAGTGTGCATATTTAATAATGATTAGTATAAGAAACAAAAACTAAAAAAAAATAAATTAAAATTAAAAATGTCTGGATGGTTCTTAAATAATTTCCTGTTGTCCATGATACCATTCATGATTTAATATTTTAAAAATTTATTTAATTTCAATTTTTTTTTACTGATGTGTGAGAAGAACACACTTCTATTCTATTGTTTAGAATACTATTTTTTTTTTCTCTATATAAGAAAAATATACATAAATTGTACTTTAAAATAAACATTTAATTTTTTTATGTACAAATATGCGAATTTACTAGAATACAATGATTAAGAAGTCAAATTAATTTCAATGCAGAATATTTTATAGAAAATATTCTGAAATAATTTAAATGCTCATAAATTAATTGAACTCAAGAAAAGTTTTATGATTTTTTGATTAATAAAATTTGTTTCTTTTTTTTTAATTTTTGTCCTTCAGAAATATTATTAATTAATTAATTAATTTATTATGTTCATTAACAATTCTGAAAATTGGGTAATAAATGTATTTTAATATATTTTTAAAAATTCGGAATGTGTTAACAAGTAAATGAAAAATAGCAGAATTTTTAATTATTAAGTAGATATTCATATCTCTTTTTTTCAACCTTTTTATTATTAATTAAATATTAAAAAGAAATAATAAATTTCTTTTCTACAGATTTGAACAATTTTCATTTTAAGATTTGATTGTTGATCATTAACATTAAAGGAATTAATTTAAAAGGACACAATTAGACTGGATTTCGCTATATTAGATATTGAATAGTAATCATAATGATAATGTTTTTTTATAATGTGATGGTAACCAAATAAAATTAAAATGTATGAAAATTGTGTAAACATTAAATTGTAGTTAATTTTAAAAGTTTTCTTTCATCACTCACTTGAAGTACAAATCAACAAGTGTCAGTTGTTTATTTTATTATTTTTTTGTGGTTTTTCATTAGTTCACTCACTCAACATTTAAATATTTGACATTGTCAATGGATTAGTTTTCTAGTTTCTTTTGTAATGTACGAGCCCTACAATAACATGGTTAATATCCACAATGTAGCAAGTGGTTTGTGTAACGATAAATATATATATATATATATATATATATATATATATATATATATATATAGA
>MINK01191347.1:5993-18959 GCA_001735545.1 Phormia regina | reverse complement strand
TTTGTACATATAGTTTGAGAGTCGATGAAAAATAGTCTTGGTCTGCCCACTTTATGGCCCACCTTCCATATAATATAAAATTTGAAAAATGGTGGTCTGAGAGCAGTATTTACAATATAGTGTTGGATAAAAAAAGTGCGGTTTTTTACTTCTAAATGTATTATAGGGAACCTTTCTGATGTCCAGGTATTTATTGCAAATTTAATGTAAATTAATGCACAAAAGAAGTTTTTAAATTGTTTGCAATTCGTGTTTGAGGTAAAGGTGTTAGTTAGTCGGGGTTCACACACAGCAATTTTTCTTGCCGCAATTCTGGCATTGTAGACGAGAGAGGTAAAGAGAATGTAAAAGTTTAATATTATCTTCTCCTCTCTGTCCTATAAACTCAAAATTGCAGCAAGGAAAATTGCTGTGTGTGAACACGGGCTTAGTCGTGGATTTTTGTGTTAAATTTTTATTTTAACGGAAAGAGCATGGCTTTTAAACTCTTAGCTTTAATATTTTATTCATTTAAAACACATACGAGAGAAAATAATTATAAATACATTTTTCTTTATATTTTTCCAAGATAAAACAAATTTTGCTTTGGCGAAAAATGCGATATTGTTACGATTTTATTTCATAGTCGCCACCCTATGTCGCCACAATTTTTACTTATTTTCAATCTTAATTGTTATTTGGTATAAAATAGTTTCTCAGTCTGAATATTTATATATTAAAGACCATTGTATCTATTTCGCTTCATTTTACTGATCCGGAACTAAGAAATCTTTCGGTATTGCGGTCAAAAACTTCATAATAATATTTTTTTATTTTATTTATGTCTATGGACTTAAATCCTGTATGGTAATATGCAATTAAATATAAATATTAACTTTAACAAAATTAGTTTAAGACACTTATTATGAATTTTGTCTCCAGTGTTAGACGTTAGTCGCCATTTGTCCTTTTTTTAACCACCTGCCACTTTTTTGGCCCCTTTTTCAAATTGCGACTAAATTACTGCTTTTTTAAACTATGTGCTAAATGACGAGAAATAAAATTGTTTGAAAATAATTTCAACAAATAATTCATCATTTTGAGATGATATAAAATCCGCGGGTACTTATAAATGATCTGAAGTGGTTAGTAATTAAAAATAATAATAAAGTTTTTTAACAGGAATTTATATCATCATATGCCAAATCTTCTTCGACTAGATTGACAAAATAAAAGAAAATCGTTGAATACATATATCCTATGGGGAATGTTTTTCTTTACAGTATTATTAATAATAAAATATAGTTTGTCTACCAGATTTCAGTCGATTCTTATGGATCCATGTGTTCCGTCCTAAATTCATCCGACAAGGATTCAAAAGACTGGAATACGTGTGAAGAACTCGGATGAAAGTATGGATTATATGCTAACTACTTTTGTAAATTTTTGCAAAAATAAAAATTGTTATAAAATAATTATTAATTAATCTGTTATTAAAGAACTGAATTTTGTATTTTTCTTAAAATACAAAATTTTTTGTTGTCGTGGTTATCAAATAAACAAATTTTAAGGAGTTTTTTTTTAGGTTTTAAAGCACTTGGACCCTTTTTTCCAGAAAATCCCCTTTTTTGGCGACTTTTTATTTTGAAATCCTCTTTTTTGGACATTTTTTAAAAATTTTCAATGGTAACGCTGTTTATGACAATATCAGGATTTAATGAAAAATCGATAAATATATATAGTTGGCTAAAAGTATTGCACATCCTCCTTATTGAATCAGCATCGGCATAATTAGATCTAAAAAATTCCACCATTAAGGGAATGAAGTTACGAGAAAGACATCGAAGAATGTTTAAAATAATTTCATAATAGAATACATCCGCACTTTATTTTNNCTTACTCGTGGGACCATATATCTTTAAGTGCCACGTATTCCACTCTTGTAAATTCTTATACACATAGGAATACATTTACCTAATCTTATGTTTCTAAGTTTAATATAATTGAAAATTCTTTACTAAGTTTGATTAAAATGTAATTTTCCTCCTTTACCCCTTTTTTGGTACTTTTATTCACCCATCGATATATCAAAAATTGTATTCCAGTAAATTTCTAAATTGTAGTGATATCCCATATTAAAATCCTCATATGAATATTTCAATAAATGTTTTATGAAAAAAGTACCAAAAATATTTACGATTTTTACCCCTTAAACGTTTGAATTTATAAAAAGTACCAAATTGGTATTTCTCATTTTTTGATAATTTATGAATACGACATAAATTTGATCTGTATGATCATTGGTTTCAAAGATACATATGGCGTCAAAAAAGTACCAAAATACTGTTTTTACTCGTTTTCTCCCTAAAACGGCTGATTTTCAAAAAAGTACACCAGACACCTGTCCAATTATTTTTGAAATGAATAACAATAACTATTCAACTTATTTGATCATTATTAGTTTGCGAGTTATAAGGTTAGCGATTTTCCATTCGAATTTCTTAGTGGATCTATATGGAGGGAGACCTACCCACGTTCCGAATTTTTTCTCTCTAGCTTCAGCCGCTTGGACTGTGGAATGTCAGTCAGTAACGTTACTCTTTTATATACATTATATCAAAATTTCTATAGGATTATTTAATTCGTTTAAATTTTATTTCAATTTAAATTTAAATATTATTTTGCAAGAAAAGTGCTTCAAATCTTAAATTTGCGTTTTTCGGATTATGGTTTGAAAAAATTGTTTGTTGTTATTTGTATGCGTGTCTCTGAACTCGAAAGGTTATGTAAAATTATGGAAGTAAAAACCAATAAAATTTAGGCAGATTTTTTTTCCCTCCCTGACGATATGAAAAAAAGAAAATTATAAAAAAAGTCTATTTTATCAACAATTTACAAAATAAAATTTAATTTGGTGAAAAACATTGTTACAATTTAAATTTTTTTTGTTACTATTATTCACCAAAAATTATTAACCTTTGACCTAATTTTTCTTTATAACAAAATTTCTGTAAGGTTTTATATGTTTTCAAAAAAATACACCAAAAAAGGATTATTTTTTATCCACATCCAATATCTTAATCCTTTATCAATGGTGTAAAAAATCAATAAATGTTAAGTAAACTGTAAAAAAAACACATACATAGGTAAAAAAATAAAATAGATATCCGGATGTTTTTCTTACAATTTATTTAACATTAAAATAATGGTGAGAAAAAAGTTCCATATTCTCAGGTGTATTAAAAAGTATTATAATAATTATATCAATCAAATTTCTGCTATAAGTTAATAAAGATAAAGAAAAATTCTCATAAAAATTGATTAACAGAAATAAATCCCTATGACATGTTTTCCAAATATTTCTCAGAAATTTTATAATAATAAATTTAGAAATTAACTTTGTACCTGTCATAACTCATTAGTGCGTGCATTTTTTTTCGTTTAATATTAATGAGTAAATTTTCCAAATCTAAGATTTTCTTTAAGCATAAAGATATTGGAAAATACACGATTAAATCTCATCGATTATCATTACAGGCCACTTAACTTTTATCTTCAGCTTCTTTAAATATTTTTATGATGAATTTTTCATTCATAATTTTACGTTTATTTCAATAATTTACACCTTAACACACCTTTATTATACACACATTCATTCTCAGGCACACACATACACACACACATAAAGTGATTAGTCATTTGTTAAGTTAAATGATTTTCAATTTTAATCGTTTTTATGGTTAAACAAAACGGTCACCCACCATCAACCATCAAAACAATAAGTCAACTATCATTGTAGTGGTAAACGGACTAATGCCACCTACAGTAGTCAAAGTCACGTTAGTGTTGTATGATTAGTGACTGACACCTTCATTGATTGATTTGAAATTGTTTGGTGTAAAAAGAAAATTATTTGTTGCTATAATACAAAACAAATAACTGAAATCATAAAGAAATTTAAATTTTGCCTGTTGTCTGTGTCAAAAAATATACAACAAAATATGAATAAAGTAAAATTTAAAGGTAATTGCAGGGCTATAAATTTGAAATCGGTAAAAACGCTTTCGGAGTATACACGGTTACCCTGTGTACCACAGTGGTTCCAAAACACTCTCTTTGGGAAAAAATATCTATAACTTTGAGATATTTCAATAAACTTTCACATATTCAGAGTTAAGATAATTCTGAGTTGATTTAGAGGAGGAGAACATATAACTAGCGGGTCAGGTGGATAGTGAGTGGGTGGCTCTCTAAAGTAAATCATGTTGAGTGTGTTATTTAAAAATAATTTATTAAATGATAAATATTTTCCAGATTTCTTACACAATTCTAAATAAAATTTCTGACAAAAACATTTAAATATATGAATCAGATAAAAAGTTGTATTAATCTGAAGTTGGAACTTTGAAAAATATTTCTTATTTTTTTCAAAAAGGTGACAATATTTATTCATTGATCGAATTTCTTTTTTGTTCTAGACTTTATAATTTTTCTAAATGTTTTAATCTTAATCTAAACCCAAATATATGTAAAGTAAATCTGAAGAAACTTGGGACAAAAGTCCTCCCACAAACCCTTTGTCAATTTTTATTATACCCTACACCACCATAGGTGCTTGTGGTATTATGTGTTTGTGCAAATATTGTAACGCAGAGAAAAAATTTTCCTACCCCCACCTTAATCGATTTAATGATGTCCGTCCGTCCATCCGTCTGGTTGGCTGGCTGTGCACAAAGTACAGGTCGCAATTTTAGAGATATTTTGATGATATTTGGTACATCTGACATTTTTTGGTCATGATCGGCCCATTATTTCATCTAGGCCCCATAAATTTTCTCCCGGAATAGAGTTTTAGCGCCCAAATTACTTTAACAATTGAAATATTTTATGAAAATTAACACAAATAAGTTTTATGTAAGCATGTGCTAAATTTCATGAAGAACGGTCTTTAATTTACTATAGTTCCCATATGAAACCCACTTTCGAAAATCACTTTAACGTGCATAAATCTCATAAAAACCAACTTAATATTCGACACATATAACATTTTTATAAGTATAAGTGACAGTGCAAAATTTTATGAAGATCGGTCCATAATTGACCATAGCTCCCATATAAGACGCAATTTCGGGAATCACTATAAACTACATAAATACATGTGAACCTTAGAATCGACGTAATATTCTGTAATAGTATGTTTTGTTTTCCATTTAATACAAGTATAGGTCTATAATTGGGCCCTTCGCGAATTTTGGTAGACATAGGCAATGGTGTAAGACCGACAATACCTTTTTCTCACGTTTTTATTTTACACTTAACTCAAGTATAGGCCCATAATTGGCCCCTTACCGAATTTTGGTACACAGGGGCAATGGTGTAGGATAGCATATGGTTGAGCTCGACTAACTATATATTTTTCACTCCTTTAGTTATAAAAAGTTGTCTTAAATAAAATATACAGTAGTTATATTTTTCACAACCACTGTCGGACGAAAAACTATATGTTATCAGAGAGTTTAGCTTAGGCGGAGTTCTGTTGTGTTCCTTCTTCTCAAACGGTTGTAGCCTTCGCTTCTTATTATGTTTCGGGCAAGTGGGTTAGGGTGTATTTCAAGCTTCCTCAAATAGGATTCTGCGAGTTTTCTTATTTCATCTTTAACAATAGGAATATTGAGGTCCTTGTGAATATTATCATTTTTTATATGCGGCGGTTATCATTCGAAGTTTTTTATTTTGGAATCTTTGAATTTTTTCAATATTAGCACCATATTGGCTTTATAATTTAGTTATATATCAACAGTTTGCAGTCCAGACTTAATTTAGAATTTCTACTAATTAGCTAATTGAAGTGATTTCAACGAAGATCACACATTAAGTAGTGCTTGATACAGGTTTTATTAAAATGCCGGAGACTCCATAGGCTCTATCTCTTGGTTCTTTAGTGTCATAAAAAGCATATCCATTTATCCTAAATAAACTTCTGGACGTCAAATGAGTTTCCGATACTAACATTATATCTATTTTTGTGTTGGCGAATGCCGTTGGCGTTCTAAATGGTTTGTTCAGCACAGCTTGCAATAACATAGATTGCATTTTAAGCATTTCTTGCATCATATTGCTCATTGAATTTGTGAAATTATTTACCAATGGAACGAGAGAGTCGATTGTTGCTTCTCGCCGGGTAAAATTGAAAGCAGGCATTTGCTCTGCTTGGTGTCGATAGTCCTGCGGTAAAGCTTGGTTGTTCTTAAGGATGATTGCGTACGAGGCTTTATCGTCAGAGGACTGTTGTAACGGTGGGTAATTTACCTTGGTGGTATATAATAGTTGAACGGGGAAAAGGACAGCCTCTGTACTACATTTTTTTAATTTAGAATCATCTTTAGATTTATTACATTGCGATAAATTGTGTAACTCTAGACAAACAACACATACTGGTGGCAATTTGCAATAAGCCTTTGTATATTCTTGACAATTTATACATTGGACTGGGCCCGATCGTTTATGTGGTTCTTCTGCAGTGATTTTTCGGTGTAATAAATATTTTATATTATATTATAAATAGGGTGAGTTTCATTTCTTTTCAGTTTATTAAACAATAGTTAGATGGAATGCATTTTCTGAACCGCTAAGATCTTCGTCAGCATCCATTGTGCCTATTAGTGCTAATCGTAAAGATTTTTCATTTAACTCACACTTTTGATAATTAGATTACGTAACTTCATCACATTACATATTCTAAATTCTTAAGTATTAAGTTGAAATAACTTTACAATTGTATATATTTATATATCGATATATGAAACAAAATCACATGCAATTATGAGTTTTTAATCCTTGCATACGCAAATTATAGGACATAGACTTGTTATATACCATTGTTATATATAATATATAAAATATGTATAATACGAAAAATGATTTGTACTTATTATCAATACCGTGTATTCGAATTGTTCAAGAGACACCGCACTGCAGAATTGTGTTCATTTTTTTTTTCGTGATAAACAATATGTGTCTTAATATATTATATATACATAAATACTCTGCTATATGTAAGTATGTATATATATATAAAGTATGTATTTTACACCCAAAATATTATACATTTATTTATGTTGCAAAACAATAATGGATTTCATTTACTTTTATTTCTCATTTCCTTGATTTTTTATTCTTTTATTTTCACTTTATTTATTTAAGATCAACAAAAAATATTAACAATAATATTGACACATTGGCTGTCATTTGAATCTCATTTGTAAAGTCATTTTGTGTAAACAAACTTTTTCTTCATCGTCTTTCTTATCTTCTGTCAAATACAATGACAATACAAAATACATCTACAAAAGTAATATGTAAAAGGATTTGTTGGTGCTGATCGTTGGTTTTACGTTTGTAGCTGATTATAGAAATACAAATCGTATGTTTTGACTTTGGTTGATGGTTTTTGGAAATACCTTTTTTTGTCTTAACCGGGATTTCTTTTCTATTTTAGAATTTTAAAAAAAGAAAGAAAATTTTAAGCTTAGATTAACTTTCTCATAGATTAACTTTCAACTTTCTAATATTTTTCTTTTTGATTTTTAGTTTTCAAATTGATGATGGAAAAAAGAATTTATGATTGAGCACCAGCAAATTTTCTTGCACTCATATTAGGGGTTAAAAACTTGTTCTATGATAAAATTGTCCCCCTCACCCTTATTTTGTTAAAATTGTCATTCCTTGTGTACAATATTTCTTGTTCACACTCCCCCCTTAAGGTGTTAACATGGTGTTGTCCTCACTGATTGTCCAATTTTTCGCTTTGTCGCCAATTAAGAAAACATGGTATGATATCAACCTCAACCACTCTCCCACTTAAACGAATGGCTGAATGTATGTCAGACAAAGGCATTGTTAGCGGCTACAACCATGTTTTTCTAAATACGTGAGACTGTGTATGTATATGTGAAATAAAAATATCCTTAAGGCCAAAAAATATACATTTACTTATATCACATAATACACGAACATATGAAGTGCAATATTGGTTTATTTTGTTATCCCTTTTTTTTTTTCTAAAAGGACCCTTTGGTATCGTTATAATTCAATATATTTTGAAATATTAATATTGATAGAATGATTGAATGAATGTATATAAATGCATATCTATTAAAATGGTAATAATATTTGTGTTTTAATATTTATTTCTCCCCCCTTATTGTCCCCCAAGCATAATTTAAGGTTAATTTGAAGAGAAATACTAACGAAACAAGTTGGTTCAATTGTAATTTAATTAATGGAAAATACTTTTACAAATTAATTTAATTGATTAAAGTTATTAATATGTTATTAATTTTAGTTAAATTAATGACATATAATAAGTTAAATTGGTGTCCCTTTAAGGGTGCACAGATTTCAAAATATTATGACATTATTGCTACTAAATGAACAGAGCTTGTTATTCACCCTAAAATTTTTAAGTTCAGAGCATCATTTTCTGTCATTTCTATACATCTTCAGGACCGACTGTAGGAGGCGCGAATCCACGGGGAGGGCAAAAAGGAAATTTCCCTCCCCAAAATGAAAATGTTTAATGGAAAATATATACTAAAACATAAATTTTAAGGAAATAGTTGAGAAAATCATACAATTTTAATCCCCCAAAACCTTCAGTTGGATCGGCACCTGGACTGTACCATTTATATATGAACTCAATTAAGGTTTAACTCTTGTTTGAGCTAGTATCACTCGGAGGTTATTATGAAAGGATAGTCGGAGAAATATCTAAGGAACGTACAGCTGATCAAAGACATCTGCCGACTGGTAAACGGCACAGATCATCTGAAAGACAGAAACCTTTTTATAGAAATAGGAAATTGTGTTAAATAATCTGGTCTAACTCCAACCCTTCTATGAGGTACCAATATCTGACCTTAAGGAATCTAAGGCAATTGGTCCATACAGTAAATAACCTTGACGAGCTGATGAGTCGATATATTAGCCTGTCGCTCAGGAGCCTAATAGTGCCCGATATCTGGGAAATGGATCGAGTAGTTCCCATTTGTAGACATCCCGATGAAGGATTAGAGTTAAGCAAATTATTTTCCCAAATAATTTAAATAAATCAATGTTTTCTTTTTGTTATAGATTACAAATTGTATCTATTTATTCCTCTAAGGCTAGATTTTTAATGGCCGTACAGATGAGCATAGACATCAACCGATTGGAACAGATCATCTGAAAACTGAAACTTGTGTACAGAAGTAGCAATTGTGGCCAATAGTCTGGTCTAACTGCAACCCAACTATGAGGTACGATATGATCACCATTAAGTTACTGATATCTGACCTTAAGGAATCTCATGTAATTGGCCCATACAATATATACTGATGTTAAATCACCTTGGCAGGTTGATGAGTTGATATTTTAACCTGTCGTTCAGGAGTTTAATTGTGCACGATGCCTGGAAATGGATCGAGTAGTTCCCATTTAAAGTCATCTCAATGAAAGATTAGAGTTATGCTATTCATTGCCCCAAAGAATTTGAATTAATCAATGTTTCTATTTTGTCATAGATTATAAATTTAGTCAACATGGGTTTATTTTCCTAAGGTTAGATCTTTACTGAACTTAAGGTGCTAGATAGTAAATCAGTTATTATTTACATGAATACCATTTCAAAATCTGAAAAGTACACGATCGACGGATCATTTTAATTTCGATGTTTTCTTGTTAAGATGCCATCTTCTAGTTGGATCTGCAACAACCTAGGGGGTCACCTTTGACCATATGTTAACCTCCTTAGCTCATGCTACTGCAATCACGCTCAAACTAAGAAATAGAAACAAGATCAACAAAATGCGAGCCGACAGCACTTGGAGTATGAAGAAAGAAATCTTGTTTGTCTTGATCAATAGACAATCATGGTGCTGCAGAGTGATATCCTTCGCTGACAGATACCCAATTGAGAAATTTCTAAAATAGTCAGAATCGCATCTTATAAATCTTGTCATGCAGTCTATAGATCATCTACCAACATCACTTCTATATATTCAACTACTCCACCCAACCCAAACTTTTTTGTCCAACATATTAAAACTAAACCGTCATTGAAACTGACAGTAAAAGGCCTTGCAATACGTTTACTGAAAGTCCGTAAGAATCCATTGAAGACATTAATAATAAATTAAAAAATTTCCTAGAACTTTTCATAATTGCAAGGCAGAGTAATCGCGTAAAATTTATTAATCTTGTTACCACATTGTCCAGGATATATCTCAAGCCTCACTGTCCGGTGAGCTGGCGCGGATCCATTTCAAGCTTTTGGGGAAGGAAAAGAGAATAATTTTCACAACTATTTCCTTAAATTTTAAGATTTAGTACAAATTTTGCATTAAGAGTTTTCATTTTGTGGAGGGAAATTTCCCGTTTTCCCTCCCCGTGGATCCGCTCCTGCCGGTGAGTAATATCAAAAGTACTCTAAGATCCCTTTTATTAGACATTTACCACCGTTAAAACTTATTCGTATTCAGTGTCATAAACATCTTGATCTAAATTCGTATATAGAATCCCAATAATGGACCAATTGCGGTGCTATCCTCGATCTGACTTACCAGATGCCAAAAATATACTAATATTCACATGTATTTATGTACTTTGGGTGTGTCCCGAAATTGGGTCTTATATGGGAGCTATTATGGACCGATCTTCGAAATTTGGCACAAGGATTTATTTTTACATAAAACTCAGTTGTGTTAATTTTCATTAAAATATTTCTAATTTTAAGGAGTTTACTTAAGTCGAATGGTTTACTTTTAGGTAAGGGTAGGAAGATTTTTTCTCTACGATACAATATTTCTGCAAACACATAATAACACATTTAAACAAAATGATATAATTGATTTTCATTGGGACAAAATATGAGTTTATTAAAATCAATGTATTGTACACTGCAATTATTATATTTAATGAACTTGTTCATTGTTTCAATGTAAAAACAAATTTAATTGAAAAATTTATATATTGAATTTTAATATTATATGGCAATATATTGTATCAATAAACCTGTATATAGGGTCAAATTTAATTTAATGATCAATGAACTTATATATTAAATTTTAATATTAATATATCGCAATACATTTTCTATGAACCTTGTAACGTAAAGTATTAGTTCAAGAAGAATCAAGCACTTATAATAACTTTCATACGTATATTTCTTTTTAATTATTTATCACAACCGCAACACAACATTTGCCTCTGTCGCGAAATTTCTTATTGCTAACATCTTTCCTTGTCATGAACATACTAGCTGTTATTCTATTTGGTATACGTACTATTTACCACTTTATAATTCTCATTTAGGTTAGGTTAGGTTATAAGGGTCGCCCGCCTTAGCGAGTGCACTCAGAGGCCATTAGGCCCATTGTGATGCCCTATTTGAGAAGAAAGCTCCTCTTCCTTTACATAAACAAAACTAACTTTCCGTTAGTCTATACAGAAACCAACCCGTACTCATTACAAATACAATCAGGTTTGAAAGTGGCATGTAATTGAGACAATCCAGATCATGGAAGAGTTGTCTACAGAGTTGTCTCAGTCTACGACCTTTCAATGCTGGACATTCACATAACAAGTACTGTAAGGATTCCTCTTCTTCCTCATCTAAACAACTTCTACAAAAGCTATTCCCTGGGTAACCCATCAGAGAAAAATATTACCCGAGCTAGTGTGCCGAGTATGCTGAGATTGCAAATTCCTTGAAGACGGAATTTGTTGCCCAATCTTCCCTCGATGGGATTTGATATCTAATTTAGTTGATATCATTTTTCATTCATATACTCTTAGATTTGTCGACGGATACGAATAAGTAGCATCTGAGACAAATCGGTCTGCTTTTTGAGGCCAAATAATACATAGTGCTAGACGCTTCGGTCTACTATTCAATGCCGGTCTACTATTCGGCCTACTGCTCAATACAGAGATTTCGAACTACTGCTCAATACAGGGTCTTCGGCTTACTATTCAATACTGAGGATTTGGTCTGATGTTCAATTCAATGACTTCGGTCTACTGTTCAATGCAGAGACTTTGGTCTACTGTTCAATAAGGAGACTTCGATCTACTACTCAATACACCTTCATCGACCTAATATTCAATATTCTACTGTTCAATTCAAAGAATTCGGTCTACTGCTCAATACAGAGACTTCGGTCTACTGTTCAATACAGAGGTTTTGAACTACTTTGGTCTACTGTCTGGTCTACCTGTAATATAATAAGATAGATTAAGTTTACCTCCAAGAAAGGCTCAATTAATTGTGTTATTACTTAAGCTTTTGAGAATCCGTAAGTTGACCCTGGCCACGACTGAACTACTACCTCAGTCGACGACAAAACCACATTACAACTTGTACATAGGGTCATTGAAGCAATTAACTTTTTCATTATATTTTTGGTTCAAGGTATACGGAAAATCAGTAAAACTACCCAGCAAAAAAGGTTGAAGTTCTTCAAAAAGAGAACATTTTCACAACTTCAAAAGTGGAACAAAGTGCATATTTTAAACGTTTAAGCAAGTTCTTAATAATTACTTACAAAAAAGTGAAAAATAAATGAATTTTTAGCGAAAAAAATGTATAATAATTTCTAACAAAATATAAATTTTATAAATTTTAAAGCATTTTTATTATTATTATTGAAATAATAATTTTCAAAAAAGTAACTGAATTATTAGTCCCTTCTCGGTCAGTCGGTATAATTGGCAAACTTTGGTCAATCTATAGTTTTTTCAAATTTTTGGCTTGTGGTCATTGTATTCAGCTATTGAAGGATGCATATGAAAATTAATATCCAGGAAGTAATTTTTGATATTTTTTTTAAACGATATATGTTAATACATATCTATTGCACAATTTTAAATATTATTAAAGATTTAAACCATTACTACTACGTATAAAGTATAAAATTATAGAAGAATAAAAATTTTGTAATATATTCTCTA
>MINK01191346.1:1522-19465 GCA_001735545.1 Phormia regina | reverse complement strand
AAATATTGAAACATATTTTTAACAAAATCAAACTCTTTGATTGCCATAAAAATACACACCCATGTAATGTTAGAGGAGTAGGCAACTCATTGTTATAGATATTATTTAATAATTTTACTTTCTATGATAACTTATAAGTCAATAGTACAATGGAAAATACAGAAATTCACTTAATTAAAAGTCTTCACTTCAACTGCTCTATATCATAATAATAGACGACTCGATCTTTAATGATATTCAAAAATCTTAAATCATTGAATTTTTTTTAAAAAACTTTTTAATTTGAATCACTCAGATCGTAATATTATGACGACTTTGATCTTTAATTGCTCAATAACAGAGTATCAAAAAGAATGAACCTGTAAAAACGACTTCAAAAGTTATTTTAGGTAAAACTTAAACGAATGTTTTGAAAAAGAACATGATTAAATGTTATTGAAACACTTTTTTTAAAACTGATATTTTTTTTTATAATTTTTATTTACTAAAAATAAATTTTAACCTTTATGAAAAGAATTATTAGTATCTTTCTAAAATTTCCACTTAGTTCTACTTTGAAATGGTGATATAAAAATTTATGAAAACTTGTCCATTTTTCTAGCTAATATAAAAGCCGATATAGCATTTTAAATTATATAAATTTCTTGATATTTCTCTCTACCAAATCAAATGATATAAACATTTTAACAATACATAGTATAATGGCAAAAAATTAATTCATTGAAAACTGTCTGATACGTATTTCAAAGTAAACAGCATCTTGTTTCAAACGCAAATGATTGGTACGATATTTTTGTTTTTATTTTCTTCATTGGTTCAACTCTATCAGTTCTGCAAGATTTTGAGTTTAAATGGAAGTTTTATCAGTCTAATATAATAAAAATATATATATACATTATAATATATAACCAATGATGTAGATATATTTGTTATAATAATATTAATTTTTAATGTGCTTGCACCAAGACATAATCTTGATTTTCTCTCTAATATAAACATTACTCTTAAGACTTTAAATGTTAAATAAATGTTACTTTCACATCAATCAAATGCACAATAAGACATGACAGGGCAGAATTGTTGTTTTTTTTATTTTTGAAATAAATCTTCACTCTAATCTTTTCTATCTCACATAAACCAGAGGACTGTATTATTTTAAGTTTGGAGGGCCCCTGTAACCCTTGATTAAATGGAACTATTAGGGTTCAAATAAGTATTTCTGAAAAAATAATTTAATTAGCGTCTTATTTACATTTGTCTAGTATTTTCAATAGAAATATTATCCCAATATTTTATCAAATTTTCGAAGTTTTGACACACAAAAAAGTTTGTACATAAATATAAATTTATTTCATTGATTTTAGTTCATAATATTTGAGAACATTTCTTAAATACTAACTGCCCTTATCATAATTCAAATTTTAAAATTTATTTAAAAGCTTTAGAGACAAAATTCCATACAAATGTGTTGTTTTAAAATTTATTATGAATAACAGTAAAACTTTTTTCTATATGAATAAAAGTAAAGAAGAATAAATAAATTCTAAAATTTTAATTATTATTTCATTATAAAGAAATTTTAAAATTTTTAGTTCTTAAATTGTTTTTAGCAAACATTGTTGTACCATTTAACAAGAAAAACTATTCGTGTAATAAAATTATGTACATATGTATGATTACAATTACCAGCGTTTTTCAAATTCTACATAAATTTCCTTAAACTAACTTTTTTTTTGAACAATACTATTTCTTGCCTAATCTTTCCATTTTAACTATTTTTATTTAAGCATTTACATTAGAATCTTATTAATATAAATCATAAATCAAAACAGACACGTACACAATTGTTTTTGTTTTCTATAAATTTTTTACAAACACATTCAGACTTAGGTTTTGACAACATTTAGTTGTGAAAAAGCTTGAACTTCATATCTAGTTATAATCTATCTTTATTTGATTTCAAAATGTAAATTTCACTCAAATATAAATATCTTTCTAAAAATGGAAAATTAATTTAAATTTTGTATGGAAAATAAATTTATTTATAAAAAGATATAACTCAAATTAGAAAAAAACAAGTGCGAATGTTATATTCGGCTCGGCCGAATCTATTATACCCACCATCAAGTTTTTCAAATTTTACATTATATGGAAGGTGGGCCGTAAAGTGTGCGGACCAAGCCTATTTTTGGTTTCCAAGTTTATATCGACACTATAAAATACAGACACCCTGTCTTTCTAATATTCAATCCATACTGGAGGTGGGCGGTAAAGTGGGAGGAACACACCCAAGTTTACATCGGACCTTGAATTATATGTACAAAATTTCCTTCACATTATATGGGAGGTGGGTGGTAAAGTGGGCGGACCACGCCCGTTTCTGGCTTCGAAGTGTAAAGTTTATCTATCAAAATTTAGTTATCGTACATGCTTTTGTTTAAAAGATCAACAGAAAACTATGAAATGAAGTTTCAAAGAACACCTTGCGTTTTTAGTGTTTTCCCTATATGGGAGGTGGCGGTAAAGTGGGCAGGCCACGCCCATTTTTGGTTTTCGTATCTTTGTCCATATGGCAGGTGGGCGGGTAAAGTGGGCGGGAAAAGTGGTTGGACCATGGCCAGTTTTTGTTTTTGAGGTTATATTTGCCTTTGAGCTATTTGTAAAAATTTTATTTTGACGTTTCTCTTTATATGGGAGGTGGGCGGTAAAGTGGGAGAACCACGCCCACTTTATGTTTCCAAGTTTATATCGACACTCGAACTAACCGTACAAAATTTCATTATGGTATATGCTTTTGTTTAAGAGATATCAGCAAATCAATGAAATGAAGCTACAATGGACACCCTGTGTTTCTAGTATTTTGCCTATATGGGAGGTGGGCGGTAAAGTGGGCGGACCACGCCCATCTTTAGTTTCCAAATTTATATTGACCCTCGAACTATCTGTACAAAATTTCGTTGACGTACATGCTTATTTCTAGGATATATCAGCAAAAAACTTTGAAATGGAGCTACAATGGACACCCTGTGTTTCTGGTACTTTGCCCATATGGCAGGTGGGCGGGTAATTTGGGCGGACCATGGCTTTTATTTGTTTTTGAGGTTACATTTACTTTTGATCTATTTCTAAACAATTTTTTTTGACATTTCTCTTTATATGGGAGGTGGGCGGTAAAGTGGGCGGACCACGCCCATTTTCGGTTTTCGAGTTTATATTGACCCTCAAACTTTGCGTACAAAATTTCGTTGTCATACATGGTTTTGTTTCAGAGATATCAGCAAAAAACTGATTTAGCAGCACAGGGTGCTTCTAATATTTTGCCCATAACTGGGCCAAATTTCGTCTCCCTACGATTTTCCGTTCGAGCTCTATCCTGCTTTCAACAGACGGACAGACGGACGGACATGGCTAGATCGACTCAGAATCGAACCACGACCCAGAATATATATACTTTATGGGGTCTTAAACGATTATTTCGACATGTTACACACGGAATGACAAAATCAATATACCCCCCATCTTTTTGATGGTGGGTATAAAAAAACAAAATTAAACGAATAAAATTTTCCAAATTAAACTTTGTACAGAAAATTAATCGAATAGAAATAGTCCACAGAAAATTAATGGAATAGAAATTTTCTATAGAATCGAATAGAAATTTTTTATAGAATAGAATAGAAATTTTCTATAGAATAGAATAGAAATTTTCTATAGAAAATTAATCGAACACAAATTTTCCATAGAATGTTAATCGTATGAAAATTAAAAAAAAAAATCGAATAAAAATTTTCGATGGAAAATTAATTTTCTACAAATTTAAACATATGTATAATCTGCTCGTTTTAAACCCATTTTACAATTTTTCCTTTTATAAAATACTTTTCAGATTACCTTCTTTTATATCATATCCCTTGAAATTTCTCACATACTTAAGGAAAAATATTTCCTTTGCTACATCGCCTGGATATGTTTGTCTTCATAAGTTGCCGTTTTTATGGCTTTTTCAGCTGCAATCTTTTCTTTAAATTTTTTCTCTCAACTAAATGAATTTTTCCTTTAGATTTTTTATGTTTGTAGCCGTTATGCTTTGTTAAAATAACTAACAAAGTAATTTTTTGAATTACATTTTTGTTAAAAAAAAAGAAAAATACGTTTTCCTTTTCATCTTCTGTTTAGATTCAACGTTAAGCAGACTTGTGTTTATTGTTATTTTTATAAAAGTTTATAAATTATATTTTCATCACTTTATGCTTTTAAGCTGCAATTATTGTTTTTTTTTTATTATTTTTCTTTTAAAATTTTCTTTATTTTTTGCTTTAGCTTAAGAAAAAGTTTAATATGAGAAGCAAATGTTTGTTTGTAATTTGTTACAAACAAATAAATCTTAAGTGATTTTTGTTTTCTGCTTGAAACTTTAAGAAATAAAACATAAAACTAACGGTTTTTAAAGTACACTTTATAATAATTTAGACTTAGACTTTGATTTTGTTTGATAACTTTAATAGAAAAAAACCCCGAGGCAGTAGGAGGTAGCATTAGGTTTTTGGAAATTTTTATGTTGGGAAAACTTTTTTGAAAAGAAAAAAATATAATTTTTCTAGAAGACACTTTACAAATATTTTACAATTGAATTCGACTCAAGCTTTTTTTTTGTAAGAAATTTTATTTTACTAACTTTTTCTGTATTCAAATGTTGCCAACTCTAAATTAAATTGAATAACTTAACAGCCGCTAAAATTCACTTGCTATAGCTTGCAGCTAAATGTGTGTAATAAAAAGCTGCCCCCAAAGCATACCCTTTTGGTGGAGAGTCCTGCCAAGTTTTAACATTTAAAACAGGCAGCACAAAAAAATTTAATGTTCCTTTAATCTAAATGATTTTTATTTAAAACATTTTTGTTAAAAAAAGTGAAGTGAAAAAATTTTATGTAAATTTTTCAATTTAATTTTACTGCAACCAAAAATAAATCTCAAAAAAAAAAAAAATGTTAAACTTTTTTTGAAGGGTTGTTTTCTTGCGTTTAGATAACACGATGGAAAAACCAAAACAAATTGTTGTTTTGTTCTGGTATTCTCTCTTAAAAGGTGCCAAAAAGTTTTGCCAAAAACTTTAAATTTGTCTTCGTTTGTAGATTATTTTACTTGTTTTATTTTTTAGTTTTACCTTTCAATGAATTTTAATGCAAATATTTTAGTTATAAGGAATTTTAAGAAAAATAAAAAATAAATCGTATAACAAAAAAAAAAAAAAAGTATGTAAATTTTAAAACAACCATAAATACATCTGCAAAAGAGAGAGAAAGAAAAAAAACAACTAAAAGTAGTTTTGACATAACAAATGACATGACAAGCAGATATAAATGTTTTGAATAAGGTTTGCATAAATTTTGAAATGAATATTTTTTTTAGCCATAAGAAAATCTCTTCTGTCATTCTTTAAGACATTTTTTTATTTTGGTAAGAAAAAAGTTTGTATTAATCAAAATCTTGTTTATGTATGTAAATAAATTTTACATATTGTAAATTAAAAATTCATATGTATTTGTAAATTTGTATTATTCAAATTTTTGACTATTCAAATTTATTTACCAGAAACGTTGCAAAGACAAAATAGCCATATTATATATCATTTTAAAGAAAATTATGTCTTCTTCAAAACCGTGTATAATAAATTTTACTATTTTAAAATGTTTAGCACATTTTTCTTGAAACAATACGAACAACTGCAAATTATGTTCACATGGACATATTTCAAAAAAAAGAGAGAGAGAGAGAGAGAGACTGAATAGTTTCTAAATGCTTATAGTTATTAGCATAATTTTTTCACATGATATACTTTATATTTTTAGGAGTCGAAATTGTTATTAGTGAAAATATGGGTATTTTCGGAAAATTGTCTCGTGTGACTAAGTTTACCGTTAGGCTGTAATAATTTTTTGCAGAACCTTTAAGAATATATTGATCTATATAATTAAATTCTCAAAAGTATCAAAATCAACAACAAACTTTTTTACAGACTCAAAAATTTCAACTTCTCTTTCAAAATTGATTATTTTTTACCCCTGATGGATGTAGGGTGAACGTTCAGAACTTTTAAACATTACACTTAGACCATTTTTTGGGGTCTCTACTTTCAGAAGATACTAAAAAATATTAAACTTTTTTAACTAAATTTTTTAAAAAAGTTAAATATATAAAGTTACGTTTTTAAGAAAAAATTGCAATTTTTGGGATCTGTTTTGAAATGTTGACTTTAACAATTTTTTTCTTGTTTTCGAATTGTGATAATAAAAAAAATTTTTGATTAGCATAATTTAGAAAATTGTAGAAAATTTCATCGTATTTTTAAAAAATGTTTGGAAATTTTATTTTAAAAGTTATAAGGCAAAATCGCCAAAAAATTGAAGGCCAAAAAAGAGAAATTTATTTATTTGAAGTACTTTTTAAACCATACGAGATAATTCAGCACAATAAACATGTTTTTTCCGACTTTTTCTTAAGAGAATTCAAAAAACATTTCAAATCAGTTAATATTTGTTAAAATTATAAGTCCCGATATGTTTTTCACTCTCGAGATAGTCAAATTTGACCCACTGTAGTGGCGCTCGTGCTGCAACCACAGGCTCCATCTAATATTATTCTGAATGCTTAATGTCTCCTCTATCGATGTTCCAAGTTTCATCTAAATCGGTCCAGTAGTTAAAAATGAAAAACCAACGAAAAAACAAATATTTCGCAGGTATCTAAGTTTGAGCCCCTTTAGCTCCGCCTCTGAGAGGTTTGTTGTAGCCCCCTTCCAAAATTAACCGTGCACACTCCTATACTATGCCCATACCAAATTTCATAAAAATACAACTAACCGATCAGAAGTTAAAGATTTATTTTCAAAAAAATTTGTAACAAATAACTTGTTTCTTTTGCTGCAGCCACATAAATCTGTTCAAAATTCTTTAGGAAACTGCTTTTCATTCCTAAACTTATTTTAATATATCATTGAGAATCATCAGTATAATAAATTTTACCAGGAAGTTGCAAAAAATCTATCAGTTCATACGTTTACAAATGAGAATTTTTGTATGAAATTTGATCCGTGACCTATTATTGGCTTCTAAATTTCTTGCAGCATACCAGTCTTGAACATTTTAGACTTATTTTAACTTCAGATGTGTTTAGTATACTTTTCAATATCCTTTCAATTTTCTTGGCCTTCAAAATATCATGTAGACCTTTTTCCAACTTAAACTGTGTTTCCTATCAATGGTCGAATTCTCCTGATATTATTAAATAACATTATTATTATAACAATAACGAGGGCGGGTCCATAGGGTTCAAATTTGGACACCTCGACTGTTCAAAAAATTTAAAACCAACCAGATACGTTATATCTCAGCCGATTTAAAGTTTATTTGAATGGATTACAAAAACTCAAAACCTAAACCCGCCTACGCCTCTACTAACAATGTCTGAAATTTCATTTAAATCGGACCAGTCGTTTGGAAATTTCAGATTTATTTGCATTTTATTTTTAAAACAGGACACTGTGGAACGTACATTATTTTCAACACTCATTTTGAAGAAACCAACAACAAACCTTGTTATCATTAAAAATATTAACTGTAATGTTTTTTAAAGATAACTAGATAAAAAATAATAATAATAATATTGCCTCGAAACAAATTTATGAGGCAAAACGTGTTCTACGATTTTTTTGATCGCACTCCTTACTTTGCTTAATATTCTTTCATTCACATACATCTTTCATGGCCAAAGTCTAGTATATTTTTAAATTTTCCAATTAGTCTGAAAACATTATTGCTCTGCATATAAATTATCTTTTAGATCTAGCGTCCTTACTTACCTAATAAATTGTTATTTTAATTTAAGATGCAAAAAAAAAGGAACTTAAAACTAAAGGTCCTTTTTTAAAATTTATTTGTTTTGTTAATGTAAATAATGCGTATGTAACTACAAAGAAAGAAATACAACATAAATTAGCTTCTATACTTCTATTGGTCTAAGATTAAAGCGGCATAAAACAAAAGGAAATTTTAAAAAGTTGAAAAAGTTAAAGAATTTGTTAAATCAGCAAAAATATAATAACATGGTAAAAGGATGTTAAAGAGGAGAAAAAAACTAAATTACAAGAAAAATACATTTTCACTGTCAATGTAAACATTTTTGATAATATTTACACACAAGTTTTCTAACTCTCTTTTATACACACATATACACTCTCATACACATAAGTAAGAAAGTTTTGTTGTTTTTGTTTATGTTAGCTTTTTTTCTATTTTAAAACAAATATAGAAAAAGGACAAACTACTTAAATGTTCAAATAAGAAAGATGCCAGCTTTTTAAAAAATGTTTTTAATCAGATTTTTTTTTGTATTTTAATTGTGATATAATTGTTTCTGTAATCTCTTATAATTAACTCACCTTGTGTATTTGTTTTAAGTTGTTTAATCGATTATTTTTCAAAACAGGTTCCTTCCACAGTCTTTCAAAATCAATTTATTTATCTGCAAAAAAAGAAAAAAATAATAATTATTATATGAATTATGTAAAAAGTATATTAATGTTTTCGTTCTTTGAAATTATGAATACCCAAGATTTTATTACTAAATGTTCTAAAGAAGAATGTAACAGTGAATTTTATTACTAAACGTATTATTAATAATATTTTCATATTTAAAAAAATATTACTCATACTCCTCCGAAATATTTAATCACCAAACAGCACACAGTGGGATTAAAATCAATTTTTTAATAAATCAGTAATTCCTAAACTACCGCTCGAATCAAATTGAAATGTATAGAAAAGTTATAGAGAAGGATTCAAGCTTTCAGATAAGTTATCTTGTAGTCACCCAGTAATATTAATACATAAGCTACAGGCTATCGAAGTTGACTATCTCGAGTATGTAAAAGTTTAAAAAAATCTAACTTCTACAAACTAAATGCGATTTCAATGATTTTTATGTTCCAGTAAAATGTTTAGCAACGTTTAGAAATCTGAATTCATCTGAATTACCACTTACAGTTAAAATAATATTTAAATTTTAGCCCGATTTTATTTGGTTTTTCGGGAACAACTCCTACACAGAAAAAAGTCACCAATTAACAAATATATATGAAAATAATTCATTCAATCACAAACTTACTCAAATTTGCACCTCTCACCAAAAATCAATTACTAAAAACTATAAAAAACAGACTAAAATTAACAAATTAATTAAATCAATCAAGTAGATGATTGAATGAATTAAAAATGTGTATAGGAAAAAAAAAAATCATACCAAAACATATTTTTTATTTTATTTGTTCTTGAACATATTTATTAAATTTTGATGTAAAATTAAACAACTGAGTTAATTGTAAAAAAGACGGTAATAATTTTTTCTGTGTAGGATATATAAGGGAAAATTGTTTTAAAAATATTATATGACTTTAAACATATTCTGAAATAATATGCTGTGAAAACTTGCATATTATTTCAGAATTCGTTTAGAAATGAAAAATATTCAAAGTCAGTACTCTGAAATTACTTAATATAAAAAAGGGCTATTTTTTTCCAAAAATACAATAATATTCTTTCACTTAATTCTTCAAGTCTTTTTTTGATAAAAAAAATTCTTTACGTATTTCAAAAGAAAGGGCTTTATAAATGGTTGATAGATAAATCTTGAATTAATTTAAATTTGCGGCCTATATCCAGCATTGATCGAATATTGTGCATTTTAAGTTCGATTTTAAGTTTCGATTAATAAAAAAAAAAAATAGAATATAAAACAATTGTCATGGAAGTTTTTTTCTTTAATTTATTGACAGTATTTAGTCACAAAATATATTCAGGAATGAATTTGGCACTTAACTGCGCTCATCCCAAAACTAAAGCAGAATAACAGATTTATGAAAATTAAGTGAATTTTTTTTAGATTTCATTTTTTAATTAAACAGAAAAGCATTTCAGCATAGTACATTCAATATTATTTCTTATGTATTGTATAAAATAGATAACATCCTTCTATTGCTGAAAAAATTAATTAAAAAGCTTCATAAACCAATTTTTGGCAATTTTTCAAATATAAATAATATTAGAAGAAAAAATAATAAAATATAGAAATTTAAATTTTGAAATTAAGATATTTTTTTATTTTAATTTTTTAATTAAACAAAACTTCAATCACTTTCTAACTAGTCAAGTGCTTTGCAGAAATATATAAATATTTGAAATTGAATTTGATTTATAAAAGTTAAGATTTTTTGAAATTTTTAAGATTCCGGGGTAGTCAAATTTGACAACCAGTAGCTTATATTGTATTATAACAGGGTATGTACAAGATACGTTTTCTGAAAGATTAGGTCCTACTCTACAACTCTTCCATAGATGTCAACTCGATCCAATTAGTAGTTTAGGATATACATAAAATATTGTATTTGAACAATGGTGTCGTATGAGTAATATTAATAATCATATGCACTCAAATAATTATATAGAGTTAAAAAATAAATCAAAATTTCTGTGGGTTTCTCAGTTAATACAAATACATACTACTCATAAGCACTAAGCACATAAATCACTTTTTATGAATTTACCCTAATTCTTGCGATAAAACAAGATTTGTTGAATTAAAAATTTTGCTCAATATATTGAATCCTTTCTCGTAGAGGACTGATTTTGTTCAAAAAAATATTCAAAAATTCTTATTAAAATTATATTTAAGCTATTACGTTCATATTCTGAAAAAAATTAATTTTATATAAACTAAAAAAAAAACATGAAAAAGCGTAAGTGTTTAAACTACAAATTTCAATTTTAAATTGAAGTTTTAAATTTATTCACAAATCAATTAGTGAATAAAATCAGAACTTATTTATAGATTTTAATCCAATAAATCTTGTTTTGTTTGCAACAAATTTGTTATTAAAGTTAAGTAATAAAAATTAAAATTTTAGACCATTTGGATTTTTCACGATTTTTATTATTTTTCTTTAATTTGTTTATTATCTCTATAATTGTTGACCTATTAAATTGTAAAATAAACTAAATTTAATGCCTTTTTTAATTAAAATTTTTTGATGCTTCTCTAACTAAATTCACACAAGCAGTTTTCGAGATACACATTGCGATTTAACAAGATAACTAGAGTCAATTCCAAAAAGGGGTTTAGAGATTTAGAAGATATGAATGCGGTATATCAGAATTGTCTGTGAAACCCGGTGCCGAAGAAATTTTGTTTCATTAGTATAATAATTTGTGTGCATTTAATAATTTATATTAACTAATATTACTCATACGTCACTGTGGGTTCAAATGCAATATTTTATATATCTCCAAAACTACTGATAAAATCGAATTGTAATCTATAGAAGTGTTGTAGAGGAGGACCTAATCTTTTAGAAAACTCATCTTGAAGACTTCCTATGATAACTCAAAACCAACTACTGGGTGTAAAATTTGTCTACTTTGAAAACGCAAATGTTTTAAAAAATTCGAACTTAAAAAAATCAAGTTAAATTTCAAAGATTAATATATTTTTGTAAAGAGCACCTAAATTTGACAAATCAAATGCTCTAAGTTATCCCTATTTTAGAAAGATAATAAGTTTGATTTTATTTTCATATAATTTAACTTTAACGAATGATTGTTAGTAAGACAAACTTTATGAATATTTTAAATATTTATTCTAGACTTTACATTTTATTTATACTAGTAACAATATTTTAAATTGTTGTAGTATATAACTCACTAATTTATTGTTGTTATAATTCACTTAGAATTTCTCCTATAAAAAAATTTGTTTACCTCAAAACAAAAACTAAAATCTGGCAGCTCTCCAAACCACCTTAGTTTAATACACTTGTGTACAGCCATACAAACAAACACAGACGACACCCGCTTGCTAACATTTTTAAAGATTTTTTTTTATTTCTAACTACCTTTTAATACAAATATTTATATATGTATGTAACAATGTTTTTAAATGTGTATAAATTTATATAAATATATATGTGTGTGTATATTATAGAGCTTCTCACTCACACACACACACACCTACAAGAGCCTGGTTAAATAAACAAGAAGAACAACAATTCAATGTAATATGTCAATGCTCTGTAAAGTGTTGGTAGTCTATGAAATCTACTTTTGTTTATTTAATGTGTGTTTGTTTTAATTCAACATAACTAAATATATATATGTGTGTGTGAGATGTAGGTGTTTGTATGTATGTGTATGCTTATAAAATGTATAGTTTTTGTTTATATATTGTTGTTGCTAGTATTGTAGGCTTTAATAAATTTATTTTTTATGTTAAATTTCTATACAAATTTTATGGCTGTTGTTTTATAGTTTTTCATATGAATTTTTCCCCTGCATTTTATTACAAAGTATTTTTCTAGTGATTTGTTGCTGTTGTTGTTGTTATCTTCTTTTTAGTCAAGTAACGCCTCTTTAACATTTTCAATTTATTTTTGCATAATTTCACATTTAATCGAAACAAACCAGTGAAAAAAATGACAGTGGTTTCCTTCCTTTATTTTGAACTATTTACATCAAGAAAAAATTGATTACACAGAGCTACAAAACGGAACAAAATTTTTCCGAAACGGAATTTCTAAGTCAATTTGGATTTATGATATTCACAATTGTTTTTTTTCATTGTCTCTAATATCTCAATAAATCGCGTTATGTAAAATTAAAGAGGTTGTACTATAAAATGAACAATATCTCAAAAACTACTTGTCCAATTTTAATAAGAGAAACATCAAAAAATTCTAATTAAAATTATCTTTAAGACTTTCTTGCATTATTTTTTAGTACAGCCAACAGGTTTAGAAACATTAGTACCATTTTCTGAAATAAAATTTAATTTTATACAAAAATGCGAAAAAAATGTTTTTTTTTTTTCTATTTTCCAAAAATCATGAAAATTCGAAAGTGTGAAAAATTTGAATAAATATTCTTCAATCACAAATGTGAATTTCTTGCAAATTAAAATCAATGCATAACTTTCACAAATTTATCAAAATACTCAGTTACAAATTACATAGAAAATTTTATTATTTTTTATATTTTCTGTGTAACTATTTAATGATTTTTGCACTGATTTTATTAAAATGGATCTTATTTTGTTGGCAATAAATTTCCAATTTTAATTAAGGAATAAAAATCTTAATTTTTGGCACGTTCGAATTTTGATGATTAAAAAAAAAAAGAAATATTCGCATTTAAAAAAAAAAAAAATAATTTTCTTTTTTAGAAATTCGACATAATGTCTCCATAACGGTTGACTCTACTAAAATATAATGTATAAAAGACTTGACGATAATTTTAATTGCAATTTTTTTTTTTTACATATTTTTGAATAAAATAAGAAAAGTAGTTTTCGAGATATGTCTCAATTTATAGAGCAAACTTTTTTAATTCTACAAATCTCAATTTATGGCAGAATAAGAGTCAATTCCAAAAAAGTAGATTAAAGGCTTGGTATTTCGTACTACAGTGTATCTGAATTGACTGAATATCCTGAGTTGAACATTTTTTCATCAGAATGATATTAAATTTTAAAAATAAAAATTTAAACCACAAATCAAGGAAATTCTTTTTAATATTATTTTAACAAATGTGATTAGGAAAAGACAATGTCCTTCATCTTTTTCATAAAAAGTCATTTCCTGACTACTCCTACCAAGTGCTAAAAATGTTGCCTTTAAACACATTTCCTTAAGTATTTAATATAAGTTTTTCCTGTGTGTACTTATGTCTCTCTTTCTCAGTAAATTTATGTTGGGGATATTGCAAAAATATTTGTTTATGTCATGCATGTGTGTTATAAATAGTAAAAATGTTAAAAAAAGAAGTAAGAAAAAAAAGGATAAAATACGAAATGCTAGTGTTAACACAAACACGAATAAACTATAAACTTTATGTATAAATGCTAACATATAATATCTATCACATACTAAACACATACATATATAAAAATTAAATATTTATGAATAATCTTCAAACCGATTACTTTACATAAAAAAAAAAAAAAAATTGTCATATTGCCATCAAAAAAAAATACAAATATTCTAGACTTAAATGCTCCCACATATACTCACACACAAACCTTTGTTCTACTACTGAAAATATCTCTATCAGCATTTAAGTTGAAGGTATAACATTGGTATTAGTGAGTATATATGTATGTATTTATATCTATATGTAAAGGTTTATGTCATCTATCTTTTATATATTAAAAGTAAATATACACTTACAATGTGCTTCTTATAGATTCTGCTTAAATATGACAAACATTGTTATATATACACATACATACATATCCATGTATATTATCAGTATATTTAAATTTATATAACTTCCTTAAGTGTCTAAACATATACTAACTTATGTATGTATGTATTATGAGTGCCATACGATAATGCATAAGTATACAATATATTTTCCTAATATCACCAGAGGATTATCGAAACGTTTTAACTAAAACTTATCAGAATTTTTATTTAACTTAATAGTTGTTGGTCTTTAAGAAAATGTTCTTTTGTTGGCAACAAATGAATATTCACACAAGTTTTAATTTAAACAAATTTGTAAGAAAAAAAATTATTGCACATAAATATAGTTTGCGCTGAGATAAAAAAAATCAATAGAGATTAAGACTTAAAGAAACTAACAAACACGTAGTTTGTTTAAAAAGAATTTTAGTTATTTTATAGTAACATATTGATATTAAAAATTTTCATCGGCCAAAACTTTATAAATTTTTGAATGAAAATTTTTATTCGAATAATTTTAATTTTAAATTTAAATTCGATTATACTGATATTCCATTAATTTTTTACAGAAAATTTCTATTCGGTTAATTTTCTATAGAAATTTTGTATTCAACTAATTTTCTATTGGAAATTGTTTTTCGTTTGCTCGTTATTTCTCGTTAATTGTCTATTTTTATTCGATTATTTTCTATAGAAAATTGCTATTCGATTAATGTTTTATAAAAATTTCTATTCGATTAACGTTTTATAGAAAATTTCTATTCGATTAATGTTTTATAGAAAATTTTTATTCGAATAATGTCTTATAGAAAATTTCTATTATATTATTTACTAAAGAAAATTTTTATTCGATTGATTTTCTATAGAAAATTTCTATTCGATTAATTTTCTATAGAAATTTTTTTTTCGATTCGACAAATTTCTATTCGATTCGATTAATTTTCTATAGAAAATTTCTATTCGATTCGATTAATTTTCTATAGAAAATTTCTATTCGATTCGATTAATTTTCTATAGAAAATTTCTATTCGATTCGATTCATTTTCTATAGAAAATTTCTATTCGATTCGATTAATTTTTATAGAAAATTTCTATTCGAATATTACTATCTTCTATAGAAGATAGTTTTCTATAGAAAATTTCTATTCGAATATTACTATTTTCTATAGAAGATTTCTATTCGAGTATTACTATTTTCTATAGAAGATTTTTGTACGAAAATTATTCAATTTTTTTTCTATTTAAGAAAAATGTGTTTGAATAATTTTCTATTTAAAAATTTGTATTCGAATAATTTTAACCATAAAAATTTTTATTCAAATAATTTTCTATTTAAAAAATTTTATTCGAATATTTATTCTATAAAAATTTTTTTCGAATAATTTTTTAGAAAGTTTTTAATCGATTAATTTTATAAATGAAATTTTTACTCGAATTATTTTTAAAGACATTTTTCATATTATCACTTTTTACAGAAAAAAAATTTTTTGATTAATTTTTATTCGATTAACATTTTGTTGAAATTCGATTGGATTAATTTTTGTTAAAACCTTTTATATAATTTATTTCTTATAGACAACTATCTAATAATATTTCTATTAAATATTATTCTTTTCTAATCCCTCTTAGACAATTTTATGTTGTCCAGCTGCCTGTTTAGTACTGAATAGGGCTTCCTCACTAAAGCGTGATTTCCAACAAAAGTATGTCCCTTGAAGTTAATTATTTATTTTCAAAATATTTTCATTATACCCCAAGGAGAACTGTAATTCCGTTTATAATTTTCTATAAAATATTTAAAGAAAATTGTTTTAAATACAACGTATGTGAAACGTGATTATTTTCTACATTACGTATACGTAACCAATTTGCTAAAATTGTCATATCAATTTAAAATGCAAATTCTGCTTAAATTGAACTATTTTAAGCCTAAGTGAGCCTTAAATTATTCTTTGCCTACATTTCATCAGATTGTTATTGTTATTGCAAGCAACAACATTAAATAAAGCCGAAACAACTTTCTATTTATGTGACCTGACAAATAATGTGTTTCCTACTCTTTTTGATTTCGAAAATTGTCACGTTTTTTTCCACACAAAACTGTCGATTGTCTACAACTTGCAATTTTTAAGACCTAAATACGTTGTTTAAATAAACTGAAATATACGTTTTACGAATTAAAAAAACAACCAGCTTGTGTGAAAGTGAAAGAAGACCTCTTTATTTTCAGTAGCAGACAGAGAGACGACGCTTTTAAAAGCAACAGTAAAAAAATTGTATCTATTTTTGGTTTCTTTTTGTTTTTTTTTTTGTTTTTTTGCGAAAATAACTTGACCTCATGCAAGTATTTTTTGTTACTCACAAATACTTACTTACATATATACATACAATAAGTATGTGTGTAATGCAGCCAAATGATGTGGAAACCCTTGTTTATATGTGACGTTTTGTTTTAATACGGTTGCCTGAGTGTTGGATGTTGGTTTGAGGGCAATTGGTTTGTATGTATCTGTATGTGTGTGTGCGTGTGAGAAAGTTGTCCTACTTTTGATTTTTGTTTTTATTTTTACACCAGCTCATAAGCGGATTTTAAAGTATTTCGTTTTTTGTTTATATTCTTATGCCAAAGGGTTTTTAAAGCTTTAAAGTGCAGCATCATATTTATTTTATTTGAAAAAGAATCAATCTAATTTAAAATTTTAAAATTCAATATTTTAATAAAGAAATGAAGTCTGACCAGATCCCAGGTACGGATCCACGGGGAGGGAAAAAAGGAAATTTCCCTCCCCGAAATTAATACTCTTAATGAATAATTTTTACTAAATCATAAAATTTAGGGAAACAGTTGTGAAAATCATTCTATTTTCCTCCCCCAAAAGCAAGAGCTGGATCCGCGCCTGCCAGAGCCTAATATGGCTCTGGAGCCTAATCTAATTATAGCCTAGTTTGACACTAGTCTGGTTATAACCTAGTTTGACTATAGTGAAGTATGTCTATAGACTTGCGTGACTACATTGGAGAGTCACTACAGTATAGTCCAGTGTATCTGTATATAGTCTGACTAGAGTGTAGTGGGTCTATATTCTGGAATGACTATAGTCTAGGCTGACTGAAGTCTAGTCAGATTGCAGTCTACTCTGGCTACGGTCTAGACTGACTTAAGTCAATATAGACTATTGTTTAGTCAGGCTATAGTCTAATCTGAGAATAAAGTTGTCTGGCTATAGTTTAGCTTGACTCTTATCTGATTATAGTCGATCTATATAATAGTCAGACTGCGCTGGCTATAATTTAGATCGACTATAGCATGGTGTGAGTATAATCTAGTCTGACAATATTCTAGCTTGTTTACAAGACCATAGTCAAAATATATAGTCTGACTGAATCCTAGTCTGATCATAGTCTTATCCATCTGTAGTCTAGTGTGGCTATAGTCTGACTATAGTCTCGTCTGATCATCGTTCAGGCTGACTACAGTCTAGTCTAACTATAGCCTAGTCGGATTACAGTCTAGTCTCACTATAGGCAAGTCTGGCTGTAATCTAGTCTGTTATATTATAATGTGACTATAATCGAATGAAATTTTCTATAAAAAATAATCGAATGAAATTTTCTATAAAAAATAATCGAATGAAATTTTCTATAAAAAATAATCGAAT
>MINK01191345.1:210-21346 GCA_001735545.1 Phormia regina | reverse complement strand
ATAATATGAATAAATAAATAAATAAATAAATAAATAAATAAATAAATAAATAAATAAATAAATAAATAAATAATTAAAAATATAACCCAAAAGTAGTGTGTCGTGGATTAGGGAGATAGAAGAATATTATATATTTTTATTTAAAATGACTTTTTTATTTATAACCATAATTTGTTATTTTTATAAAATATTATGTTTACATCGTAAAAATATCCAAATGTGAACAGTATATAGCCAAATATTTTAATTTTACAGCTAACTTACAAATTTGACCATAAAAAAAGAATAACTTCATTAAATTATATTATGATAAAATAAAAACTAATGAAAATTTTATGAAATTGCAATTGTTATTTTTTTTATGCACAACAACAATAATAATAATGAAAAAAATTTTTATAGCCACATAAAACTTTTCCAATAAAACAACAGCAAGTAACGAAAACAACAAAAATTATAGAAAAGAAAAACCATAAAACAGATGCACATGTGCCAATGACGATAATGATGATGTTGATGTTGAGGCATGCACCTAAAATAGTGTATTGAATGCCTGCTGCTAATTCTTGTTCTTCTGCCCCTATTGAAAAATGTAAACATGTTATAGGAAAAATAACAAAACGGAAAAAAAAATCCACTATAATAACAACAATAACATAAATGGAAGAAGAAATGTGCATGTACAGTACAGTGTCCACAACAAACAATAATAATAGTTCGATGATGTTGTTGTTGTTGATACTTTAGCATACAACACCATTGGGAGGAAGAAGTTGCTATTGTTTTTGTACAATTTAAATCAGAGAAAATACCATAGAACAGTAAATATTTATCAGCATTTATTCCGCTAAAAAAGATTAACAATTCTAAATTCTTAAGTTGAAGATAATGAAATAAAATGTTTAAAGGTAGTAACCATTAGTTACAGCAATAAAAAGAAACAACATTCCTTGTTTTGGCCAACCAAGTTGATAATTATCAATTATCATAATATTGTTAAATAACATTTAAAACTATACTTTAAAATATTTACCTGAATATATGTATGTGATGATTCAAAAAGATCCAGCTATTCGATATGGGAACTAATAATTTATGTACTACGTCGTCGTAAAGTGATCTATCTTCGTTGTTTTCTTCTGTGGACAATTATTCCCAACAATGACTTGTATTATTCTTAATTACAAGAGACTACTTTTTATGGACTCATGCTGGAAGACTAGGTCTATCCTTTAACGATGATGTAGACGATGAGATGGTTCTATATCTACTCTATGGCCGACCTGCTGTAGCAGTGAATAGTTCTAGACTGTTAGGATCTCTTGGTCTAAATTCGGGTGACCTATATGGTATCGGTCCTAAGTCAATATTATATTTACGTTTAGATACTGTTTTGTATCAGCGATAGCACAGAATTATTAAAGGATCTATTAATGTAACCGGGTATCGCAATGGTATTAGAAATATGATGGACCCAAGAGATATTTCACCACCTTGCCCTTGGAGTATATCCAAACCATTATAAGTATAGCTGAATTAGAGATAAAGTGGATTACCGGATATTTTGAACTAAGTGTTATAGACTTGAAATTTTCTTCTTCTGGTGGAAAATTGAATTTTTAATACTTATTGGATCATATAAATGGTTTCCTCGTTCTTTCTGTTAATTTTAAGTTACATTTCATTTGTTAAATATCAGTTTTAATAAAATACATATTTGACATCATCTATGACTTTTTATTATTCTTCAGCTTTATAACTCCATCGCTAATTAACTTTTGCGGTTTATTAGCGTAATGCTTAGTTAAGGGATTTTCACCGACTTATCGGCAAACTTAGGTTAGGTTGAAAAGAGGGGAGTATTCACGCCTCCATCAAGAGACCAGAACGGCCCATTGTTCAGTTCAGATTGCCTGACTTAGGGGCAATCAGAACTGATTGCTATATTTTAGCTTCCACTCGTCAACTCTTTATCCTATTCACATTACAAACTCTATGAGAATAATAATGACAGAGAATTGCTCTACTGTCTCTAGCTCCTCTACATTTTCGCACGACCTGTAAAAACCTGTCGTGCCAATGCTCCATTATTTATCATGCTCCTTAATAAGAAATTACCAGTAATCATTTTGCCTAGTCCAACCCTGCGTTTTGTTCATCTAGGCTTGATTAGTATCCAGCTCCAAACCATTGCGAGCCAACTCATCAGTTATTTCATGGCCGTGAATGTTGCAGTGTTCCGGAACCCAACAGAGTCTTATTTTATAGACATTCATTAGTCTTCTCAATTCCCTCCAGCATTCAAATACCAAACTGAATCTAACTTTTCAGGGCCAATAATGAAGCCTGACTGTCAACATATTCTTGTATAATGATATCAGAATTTCGTTCAACATTTTTTTCTAGCAACTCCAGGGCTACGGCAGGCTTTTCATCAAACTAATGATAAACTGAATTTTTTTAGGAATCGGAATTCAGATTTTAGATCTCTTGTCGGGCCTTACTTGTATATGAATTTTGTTACAATAAAATTTTGTTTTTAATTTCGCAAAGTTGCCACAAATGGTGGCAAATTGTTCTATTGGCCTATGAAGAAAACACGCGCTAAATTATTTTCCAACGTCATCATCATTATTACTTTATGTATTATTGTTGTTTTTGTTACAGAGCGCTTCTTCTTCTTTTTTGTCTGCCTTATGTTGTTTTTGTTTTTTGTATTTCCTCTGAACGCTTGTTCCCATTCCGATGGCATTCCAAAATCATGAAACGAACAAAAGATACACAACAAAATAACAATAATAAAAAAGAATAATAAAAAACAATAACAACAGAAACGCTGCAAAAGCAATAAAGTCGTTGTTCGTTTGAAAACAACAACAATAACAACCATAGCAAAAAAAGAAATATGTACACCACACAATAATAAAAAAAATGAAAAACATCAGCTATCACAACAAATGTACCAACAAACAACAAACCAACCATCACTACACAACACCAACATTATGGGTGATTGCAATTTTTTGTCGTTATTATTGTTGTGTTTCTCTATTTTGTTTTGGTCTTCTTGCTACGTTTATGTTTTAATTTTGTTTTGTGTCTACCATTCTTTACAATAGCAAACGAAAGCCAACCCCAAAACAAATTGTGAAATAGAAAACAGCAACAACATAATGTTTATTTAAAAAAAAATGCGGGATGAGGCGTAAAAGGTCAAACGAGTACAAGCTTGATGTGTTGTTATGAAAACTAGTGTACAGACAAAATTCAAACAAAAACAGAGAGCGCACAAAAAAATTAAATACACATAAAAATTGCACTAACAAAGAGTAACTTGAAGCAAGAGAAATAGAGAATTAGCAAACAAAATTTGTTACAACAAAAACAGGGAGGGAAACAATAAAAAATGAAACACTTATTAAGAGTAAGAGAGGAATGTTAAGAAAATACTCTTAATTTATAAAGAGTAAATATTCCAATAGCATTAAATCCACAATTCATCATCCACAAACATGCGTAATATATATACAAACTCTTCATAGTGAAAAGAGAAAAAGTAGCTAATGCTCTTTAATAAATACAATATATTTAGCTCTCTGTTTATATTCTTCGTTTCCATTGCTTGCTAGTTTTAGTTTTGTGGTTTGTTTTGCTTATGCATTCGTGTGAAAACAATAAAAAACTATCAAAATAAATCGTAAATTGTACGGTGAGCTAACAGCTCCCTTTGCACACTCATAAAAACCACTAATGTCTTTTTATTATTTTTTTTGTTGTTGTTCTTTTTTTCTTGTATAAAATTCCAACTGGTTTAGTGTTGCCAAGTGAGAAATCGTTTATACACTTCTTTTGAGCGCCAAAATGGCTTCTTTTACTGATTTTAGCAAAGGGGGATTTGAAAAATTTTAATAAGTACTTATTGCATATTTACTGCATATTGCAGTGAATAATTAAAGTGCTGTAAATTTGCATCTCAAATTACCAATGATCTTTAAAATGTCATACTTTTTAAAACAGAAATTTTATACACTTGAATACCCCTAGACTTTTGTTTACATGTTTATGACCTGTCCTAACAATTGTGGTTTAGAAACACAAACATTATGAAGGATCAGGTTTTGTAATATTTTCATCCAAGGGTTAGTTTTTTTAATGTAAATTAAAAATTTGTTGGAAAGTCGTCATATCAACTAATGTTTATTTTATGAAATTTATTTGTATGTTTGTTTGTGAGTCAATCGCGGCTAAACTGATTTTTACATAATTTATAGCTATATTAGATCTCGATAGGATGCGACGCCCACTGATTTTAGAAAATTTTAAACACAGATAATTGCAGTGCCCGTAATGGTTATAGGCTATGTAAGAACTTGATTAGATGTCACGGCCACTTCTTTAAAACTCTTTAATGCCTGCACCGATTTTGACGAAATTTGAGGTGGTTACAGGCTATGTAAAATGACAATTTCATGTCACGCTCATATTTTACTTCTTTAAAACTCTTAAACTGTAGTAAATATTTGATATCGCCTAATAAGCGCTAGGTTGCAAAGCACACCGGATTGCGCTCGTTTATAATAAGATTTATGATTTTATGGTGTTACCCATTAAAGAAAAATACCTTATTGGAAATATTGGACTGAAATCTTATATTCTGCTAAAGTCTATAAATAAAAATTAGAAGTAGGTGTGCCTGAATACAAATTGTTAGCCAATGCCTAAAACTTTTGATATACATCTTAAAAAACCATTTATAATAGGTGCCGCAAATTTGTTTCCAACATTTTAAAAGATCGCAAAAATTATATGCCAATATTTAGATTGGTACTGTTATTTTTTTTTTTTTTTTTTGACATTACTGTATATATTTTCTTACTGTGGTGACATTATGCCGAATCGGGCCAAAAAAATCTGGACACAATGTGGACTCTTATGAAAGAAAACAGCGTTTATTGCAAACATTCTTTGATAAAAATTTCGGTATTTATTACAGACATTTTTTAGAAAATTTTGATTGTTTTTGGATCCTAAACATATTTTAAAATTTCTTCTCATTATAAAAAATTTGACCCGGAAGTAGGGAAAATTTTGCCTGACATTATTAACCTGAAGAAATTTATTTGCATTTCTGAAGAGACATAAGGCAACATGTTTTTGGAAAGAATTTTGACATATTATGATGTATCCAATAAGTAATGACACTATACATCACGATTCTACATCTTTAAGTTTTGACCGACTTAGCGATAAATTGTGATTTAAATTTTGTATTTAGATGTTTCTTTAAAGGTAACCAAGTAGTTAAGAACGATTTTTGGAAAACTTTTAACTTTTTTCCACATATTTCTATGATCAGAAGGGAACTTTTCTGGAGCTGTGGACTTTTAAATTTTATTCGCGACATAGTTTCGGTAGTTTTGTTAATAAAAAAGAAGATTCAGGCTATCTTGAGATCTTCCCATTCGGAAAAAGTCTACAAATTTCATTTTCTTTTCCGAAGTGGCGAAGCTTACTTCATTTCAGATTCAGTTGCACTCACTCCATCTTTAACTATACTGCAAGTTCCATCAAAATCGGTTTAGTATTTAGAAGACCTAGATTTTATTTCGCAATTGTCAGAAGATTGGAAACAACAGATTTATATCCCAAATATGCTTATTTGTAGATAAAATTCTTAAACTTGTAAGATATGAAAATGTGGAGTAACGAAAGTGGAAATTGTTTATGTTAAAAAAATTATATAAATAAATTTTTCTGAATGGCTATTAGTAGGGGTCATATTTTACAATATAGTTATCACAATCCATTTTTATGAATTTTAAGTTTTGTTCAGTTAAATTAAGAAACTCTCCAACTGTGCAGCATCTTTAATGAAAAATGTTTTTCTTCTCCAGCTATTTTTCTTCTTATGGGTTGCCAAATTTTGCATATAAAGTCTATTCAAAATGAATTGGCAAGCCTACTTGTCCCAACAGCCTTTGGCAATAATAACAAAAACAAAAAAAAATTAAACCAAAACAATGATCATCAAGAAGGCCTGTAGAGCTCGAGTATATGAATGGAAATATTGGAGGGTATGAGTCGGCATTATATTTTTATTGTAAATGTGGCTGCTGCTGTCTGTGCCCAATTCTTACAGATAGTATGCAATCATTATACAAGGTTTGTGTAAGTGTTCGTTTATGTTTTTTTTGTCGGTTTGTTTTGTTTATTTTGTTTCTTTCCCACCATGTATCAACAACCTTCCTATTAAACAGCATTTCCAACGCTTAGTTTGTATTGTTGTTGTTGTTGCTCTTAACGACTTGAAATACGATGCGCACGAGTGATGTAAAATGTGTTTGTTTGATTGTGTTGATGATGATATTGGTGGTGTTATTGTTGTTGTTGTATGTATATATACATATTTTTGTTGGTATTGTTTGTTTTTGTTTTTTTTTTTATTTTCTTCTGTACATTATTCATTTTACTCTGATGTTGTTGGTTAAAATTTTGTTATTGTTGCTGCCGCTGCTGTTGTTGTTTTCATCTAAAAGAATGTATTGCAGTTAAGTTGTTGTAAGTTTTATGTAGGAGCATTAAGCCAAGAGAGTGGGAAGTCATAACAGTGGGTTCAATTAAAGATGAAATATAAACTAATAATCCCACGGCTATGAAATATTGGAATGTCTGGATATTTAGAAGGTAAGTATTTTGTTTGTATACTTTCTTTTAGAAGAATTCTTAGAAAATTTATTGTAGCCTAACCCCACTGTTCAATTTATTGAATCTTAACGCAATGCAGAACCATTTCGAACGTATCAAGAGTACAGCGTCAATAACAAGAACTAAAATAAAATAAAGCAAAAAAATACAACTTCTTTTTGCAGCGGAGTAGGAGGAGGACAAAAACGAAGTACGAATTACAATTTATTATTGATGCAATAGGAAAGAATGGAAAATGTGTTGTATTTATTGTAATACTACCAATAGTCATAGTAAAACGCAGAGAAAGGGAATGATATATAATCAACCAAATATTGAATATTAATAATATTTTAGTTGCTTGAAAGAATTTCAATGATCGGATTATGCGAAATGTATAAATAATCATTCGTACTATAAAAATTTAAAAACTGTAAGTGCTTTAGTTTATCATAAATATTTCATAGATATAGTCTAATTATTATCCAAGGAGACTACCAACGTGTAGATGATAAAAATATGTATATAATCTTCTTGTTGTAGTCATATTGATTATTTGAGTTAAAGTTTATTAAGAGTGGAAAGGACAAACTTCTAAATCAAAACCATTTAAGAACTTTTGCAGCAAACTCTTTGGAAAGTGTTCACCTTTACAAGATCCTACAAAATATACATTAAAAATGTGAACTTTTTGTGGATCGATTAATCAGGAAATACTAACGGTACTGATAGAAACTAAATTTTTAGGTTGCAGTAGTATTGCTACCCACCGATTGAAAGACTTACTGCCTGTTTATCTATGTCGACCGAAAATTTCGTATAGAAAACAAAAAATAAATTTGAAATTTTGTTTTTGTTTTTATATATTTATTCGAAACGAAATCTTCGTTCGACATAGAAAAACAGGTGGCTAGATTATGCCGTTCACTTTATGTCAATATATAATGATAATGCAGTAATGAATACCATGGGCTGTTAGCAGCTTTCATAAGTACAGGCTGTTACAGTCGTAATAGCTGTATCATACGCCCCTAAAATTTACCATATTCATTCCATAAGTTGTCAAAAGACTTCAGACCATTCCATCTCTCATCCTTCATACTGAAAATGAAATCAGGGATGGAAAAGCTGATACTACAGTACTTTTTTTGATTCTATAACACATTGAACAGTACCCAAGTACTCCCTTGAGCCATTTGATACTGTCAAACGATTAGCTGGATATTCCACAATTCAATTTAAATAAAAATATATATTAGATTTATGTACATAATTAAAAGCCAAACGCAATTTTTGTACTCCCTTTCACACTCACAACAAACATTCGACTGAAATAAAAAATATGCCGTTGAAAAGACATCTCATAGATATAAAAAATATAGATTTTTTCTATCGTATAAGTGTGATAGGCCTATAAGTATAATCTCGCATGTATTTTTTTTCTAATTTGATTTTATATCTTTAATGATGAAAATTTTCAATGGTGCATAAACCATAAAATTTAAGGAAATAGTTTTTAAAAACATTCAATTTTCCTCCCCAAAAGTTTTAGCTAGATCCGCGCCTGATTTAATCTGAATAAAATTGTTAAATGATTCGAGTTTTGTACTTTTTTGTTTACCCAAAAATATTTTCAATATCCATCACAGCATTATCACGGCATTATCATGAGCGGCATTACCATTCATTAAAAATGAGTCAAAATTAGAAATTATCAATTTATAATCCTTCAGTTACAATCGCAAAAATACAAATATATAATTGTTATACAACAATGTTTAGGAAATTTTGTCTTCTTTTCAAATATGTATAAACATTTTTACAATACGAAAATTCGTTACAGACTTTTTGCAAAAAAACACTGAGAAAGAAAGTATTGGTGTTTTTTTTTGCATATTTTTCATTTTTTATTATGCAATAACATGATTGTTAGTAAATATTTTTAAATGATATTTTACACCTAAGTAGATTTTTTAATGCTTAATTCAAAGCGCTATTAAAATTTTTTCGATTTGTCTACAAAAATTCCGTAATTCCCAACAAACTTTAATAAATTTCCAAAAATGGTATTTTTACTTTTTTCAATTTTTTATTTATACAATTTTGTTATTGGTTGTTAATGAAGAAGATAATAATAATAAAAATGGATCCGCTGTAGAGAAAAAACTTCATCAAGTCCGGCTAAAAATTAAAAATTTTAACCTTTGAAGCTTAATATCTCTTTAACTACCATTTTTTTCGTAGATCACGACTAGCCTTAATCTCTTATATAAAAATGTTTGAAATCGGTTCAGATATAAGGAATCAGAATCATTTAAAAAAATTTTATATCCGAGGTGTACAAATTTGGGACCCTGTGGACTCGCTCCGTGTAAGTCCTTATAGTCCAATTTCAAAACATAAACTCACCCACACCTCTACTATCACCAGGTGATATTTCATGGTAATTGAAGTAGCTGTTCCGAAATTCAATAATTTTTTCCATTTAATTTTTAGAATTGCACACTGTGAGATGTTGTTCGTTATACAAATCGATCTTAAGAATCTAAAATTTTTAAGATATCAGTAAGGATAACACCACAGAGTAGAGTATGGTATATACTAGTAATAGGATATAGTTTATTTCAATTTATGCCAACCTACAGTGGGGCCAAACACAATTTTTTTTTTTTTTTTGAAATAAATTTATATTTCTTATACTAGTGTTCAGATCGAATTCAAATGTATAAAGGAAATGTGAAGGAGGGCATAAGTTCTCAGAAATGTCATCTTGCAGTTACCCAGTGTTAGCACAATATAAGCTACAGGGTGTCAAAGTTGACTATCTCGATTTTATGTATGTAGAATTTTACAAAAAGTAGTAACTTTTACTAATTATTTACAGTTTCAAAGATTTTTTTATTTTTGTAAAAGGTTTGATAAGATAAAGAAAAAACTACCCTACCCACTTCAATAATCTCTTACAGTCTGCTCTTCTACATTTGTTTTTGTCCCGGCAGGAAGCAATTTAGTGTAAAATTGATCACAATTATTACTTGAGAAAATATCGCCAAAAATATAAAAAAAAATGTCGTTATATTTTTATTATTCAATAAAAATTAAACTTTTATTAAAAGAGTACAAAATGCACTGAAAAAATCTGGAAATTTATTTTTTACTAATCAATTAATTTATTAATAATATTTTAAGTTCAAGTTGGAGAGTGTAACTTGAATATTAATTTCGTTTAGAAACTTATTTTGTTTGCCAAGTCCTTTATGGAAATATAAAAATCTTTGAAATCAGACTTAATTTATAAAAGTTATAATTTTTTGAAACATTTACATACTCCAGATAGTCAACTTTGACACCCTGTTGTTTAGTTTGTGTTATCACAGGATGATTAGATAATTAGTTTTCTGAAACCTTAGGTCTTCCTCTATTACTCTTCCATACATTTCATTCCGATTCCAAAAGTAGTTAAGAAGATGTAGATTAATTAGGAAAAAGTTTGTAGCACAGTGGAACAAAGCTTATTACTCGTTGTTGCTATTTGTATATAATTTTGTCTATTTTTATTTTGTACCAAATTTTATAACGAAAATTACATTTTTACAATTCTATTAATCGCCACATTTGGCGCAATTTAACCCAATGTGCGAAGATAAAGTTATTGTGAACTAGGATTTAATCGAGAAAGTGATTGATTTAAACAAATTAAAATAATGTTTTACAAAACATTCTTACAATTAGAATATAATGTATCTAATAAAAAGCATTCAAAATGTTTAAAGGTAAGGGATCTGAAATTAGATTTTTAATATTAATATCCCCAAAATGTTATAACATTAACGCCCCTTTTTATTTTAATATCAAAAATGTATAAAAAACATTATTCATTTATTAAGATGCTATATGTCAGATTGCAAGAAGACTTTCTCTAGAATAAAAAAAAAACATATTAAATTGTAATAAGTTATAATTCCCCCGCTCTCCCACATTATCATTATTACAACAAGAACAGCTTGATGCATTCAATTATTTTTCCAAAAAAAAAAAACATTCTGGACATTGAAGCGGGGTGTGCTATTTCATACATAAATTAGATGTGTATGGAATAATAATTAAAATACATAAATTTGACTATCCAAAGAAATAACAATCTGTTGTTCAATATAACCAATTGTCACCCCCCTGGTTTAGGAAGAAAACAAAGGAATTCGAAATCCATTTCCAAGAAGATACCACAAATAAAGATCTCTTAACATTTGATGGATGGTCTACAAATGTCATGATGTATTTATTTTCTTCTTTTATTTTGTGTGTTTGTGAATGAATTTGGGACAACATTTGCTATAATACAAATTACAGTATTTAAGACCAGGGGGAGGGGGTAGCGTAGTTTACAAGCAACAAAAAATAAAGAAAGAAAAAAAAACGAAAGTTCCTAAAAGACACAAACTAAAATTGACAAGGGAAATACTATTTCTGTTTTTGTTGTTAATTTTTCTTACTCATACTCATACATACTAAAAGAACAAAAGCAACAAATTTAATTTATGTTATTTAAAAATAAAATGCGTAATATTTAAATTGGTTTTTCATTTCACAATGACCCAATTTTTCCTCATGCTCTTAACTCATCAAGGTTTTCATTGACTTTTTTTCTTCATTCTTTAAGGAAATTTTATAAATACAAAAAATGCTATTTTATGGATAATGACTTCAGAGAACTGTAATTTAGATTATGGTGTTGAAAATGGATTTAGAATTGGTTGCATTAAAACATAGCATTATATTTAATATAAAATTAAAGTGTCAGCAAAAAAAAAAAAATATGGAAATTTTTGAGGCTTTTTTATTTTTATTGAATAAAATCTTGAACCTGAAAAATATTCAGATTTTCAGAAACTAAATTAAAAACTCAATATATAAATTTATGTAAAATTTAATGGAATAGAACTAGACTAGGGATGTCAATTTCTTAGCACAACTGTGCTAAGTCCATACATATTCTTGCGCTATTTCACTTAATCATTACTGAGAGTGCAAAGAGTACAAAATGCACTAGAAAAAATTGTGGAAATTAATTGTTTGTTAATCAATTAATTTAGTGATAATGTTCTGAGCTCAAGTTGGAGTGTTATTTCAATATTAATTAATTTTATTACGAAAGGGGGATCATTATGTTTTCTATTTGTTGTGGTTTGTGTAATCAGATTGAGTTTAAGATGGATTGGTGATTGGCCATTCGCATCCAAGTCTAATACCGGGGCTATCGGTTTAAGTATTCCGACAATGCTTATGTGGCTAGAGACGCTGGCAAGACGTTATGAGCATATAACCGAATAGAGAAGAACACAATGGAGGACCATTAAGAAAATTTTCAATGAGAGCGCGAATCAACATATTAGATTTAAGTCGGACTTTGTAAAAGAGTGAGATAAAGAGAATGTTTAGTATTCTCTTCTCCTCTCTCTCTCCTATAAACTCAGAATTTAACCCGGCTAAGCCAGGAAAACGTAAAGTATGGATTTCTAATAACACATAGAACCTAATTGATGGAAGAAGTAAATAAAAAGAGCTATAAACACAGCTAAAACAATATCTTCTAAGATATATCTTCAGTCATAATATTCTTATATAGATCGTATGATCAAACATGACGCTTGCCAAGATAAAAGATCGTGGGTTTGGCAACCGAGGCTGCAGCAGCAACAATTGGAACCAGAGATCTATATAGAATAGCGATGGAGATATTAGGGAACAGACACAACTATAACTATCCCTTGAAAGATCACATATCAGTAACGTCCAACTACTATGCTGGTTTGAACATATAGAAACCATCACATTACTACTTTGTCGATGTTTGCAACACCAAATCCGAAATGACATAAACACCACATGCCCGGAAGAGACAGAAATAACTAGAGATATCCGAACACTTTAAAGAGGGAAGGCGGCAGATGTGAACAACATCAACCCTGAACTTCTTAAAGTAAACTCTGAACTCAGTGCGAGGATGATCCAACCAATCATCGCGAATTATTGGAATACACACTGACTGCCAGCTGAACTGGTGTCGTTGTGAAAGAACCTAAAAAGAGTGATCTAACAGAATGCCACAATGGAGGGGAATAACTCTCCTATACTATACGGCATGTTAATATCCTCTCTATAAGCTATGAAAAAGCCGGCTTTTGGTCTCAACATTTCTGCACTGACCATGTGAACAGTCTGCGTATTATAATTGAACAATCTGTAGAATGGAGAACGCCACTATACTGCATATTTATCGATTTTTCAAGAGCGTTTGACAGCCTTCATCACGAAGCTATATGGAGAGCACTTCAGTGTAAGGGTATTCCCGGAGAGATGACTGATATAATCCGCGGCTCGTACTGTAATGCAGTTGGTAGGGTTTTACATGATCGTGCTCTTGGAAGTGAATTCAGGATAGGTGCGGAAGTTCCCCAGGGCTGTGTCCTGTTTTCACTACTTTTTAATATAGTATTGAAGATGATAATGAAACAAGCAACTAGAGGATATAGATTATGTCAATGGTATATGTCTCTTATGCCACACAAACAACGACATGGCGGCGTAACTAAGGGATGTCGTCAGGGAAAATGAAAGTAATGCGCATAAATACCATCAAAGCCTCAAGATTCAAAACAGGTAGTGTCGAACTGCACAATGTATAATCCTTTTTATATCTTGGAAGCGTTATATAGACAGCAGGAGGCTCACATGAAGATATTGCAAATCGCATCAAAGGGGCTAATCAAGCTTTAGGAGCGCTGCAAAGAGTGTGGAAGTCCCCCCAAATACATCTTCAAACCAAGCTTCGGCTATTTCCTCCCTCAAACGTACGATCCGTGATAGTATATGGTTGCGAATCTTGAAATATCAGATTTAATGATTTGCATTCATTACAAGTATTTATCAACTGCACTCTTCGGAAATTATTGAGAATATTCTGGGCCAATACCAGTTGAGATAACAACTGCTTTCTTCGGAATTTATTGAGAATATTCTGGCCCAATACCATTTTCAATAGAGACTTATACGGGAGAACCGTGGAAACCTTAGTCTCAGTTGAGATAACAAAGCGATAGGCCATGTATTGAAAAAGAATTCCACTGATAAAGCCAGAAACGCCATAGAGTGGAATCCTCAAGGAAGCACAAGAAGACCAGCAAACACCTGGCGGCGACAAGTCGAATACGAGACGAAGAAGATGGACCGACATAAAAATAATGGCTCGAAATCAGATTGGAAGAACTTTGTTGTGGCCCTTTGTTCCACCCTGGAACTTTAGGAAATAATATATATTAAGAAATGGCATAAAAAATAAGGAACGTTCATCGCTTGTCTGATCAACAAAGATAACCACCATAAGGATTTTGTGAAAATTTATAGATAGATGGGAATTCTTATCACGGGTGACCTGCTCAAAAGGCATCTACGATAAAGGGTATCTTTTAATGAGATGGACTTTCAAGTGGACTTTCAATCGGAACTTTTAAGTGTTAAGCTAATTTTTGTTCTTGAGAACGTCGACTGCGCTGGAACATTATGGTTGATGGTGCAGTCAAACAGGGATAGACTCTCAATGTAGAGTTTATTGATCATTTGATACGTATTCCCGCAGCGGAATGTAAGGCTTTGACCCATAAAGAACTAAGGTATTACTTAGGCGAAATGGGAAAATGAAACCACATGTCGAATTGGTAGGACTATCTGAGCCACTTATGATGAGCATAAGACCAACTTTTTGTACTCGTTCTCTAGAGCGCAAGTAATAACATTAGTGTCGGTAATTATTGGGCACTACGTTTTTGGGATTCATGAGAGTAGAATTAGTCTTCTGTTTAATGACTTCTGTAGAAGTTGCAATGATGTAGGAACAAGATGTTTAATGACTTCGGTAGAAGTTGGAATGACGAGATGGAGGACGAAACAGTCTTTCATCTACTCTGAAAATCTCAGGCATTATTGGAGATTAAGGGTGCCTACTTTCGACTACAGTCACTATATTCTTCCTTGTAAAAACAAGATGGTTTGTTGAAGCAGTAATGGGGCCAGAGTAATTATGTGACTGCAAACTAACAATTGGATCGAATTTTATCATGGTCCAAAATGAAATGTCTTCCAAGGACACTGCCTTTAAAACCTAGCATAAAGTGTTAGTTTATAGGTCAAATATAAGTTTTCTTCCCGAATTTGTAAGCTCATAGAAAATGGTCTTGAACGACTCTCAAAAGAACTCCTAATGAAAATCCAAAGGAACTTAAACCAAGGGTTGGCCACCTATACAAACTTTGTAACTTTTTAAAATTTTGTTTACATTTTTTTGTTAAGTTTTCGAATTGAAAAACTGGGATCAGTAAAAAATGAATTCTGTTATAGACTTGTATATGTAAAGTAAACACCCAAAAAATATTTTCTGCGAGACGCCTCTTATTACGAGACAGTGACGATTTCAATAATTGAAATCAATTTTTCAAAGAAGTTCTTGTTGGATTGAGATTTTGGTTATTTTGAAACAAAAAAGTTTTTTAATTCTAGAACAAGTTTATCTTTTTGCGGCAAAATTTCAATAGGATATCTTTGTTCGTTTAAATTTTATTTTACTTTCAATATGAATATAATTAAAAAAATATTATTTTTTACATCAGGTTCTGAAAACATTAATATCAAACAACGCCGAAGCTGTTGAGCGGATAAAAAGAAAATATTATTAAAGAGACTTAAAGCTATTTTTACTCTACTTTTTTTTGGTGTATCATTTACGTTAATCGTAAACACTATTCATAGTGAAATATACTCGAATAATCGACTTAACCGAAAACAGTTTTAAGTCTACATATATTTTATGGATGATAAATTTTGTAGACGACCCTTTTAATTAAATCATTTAAAGAAAAACATAGTAGTAAGTACATCCTTTTACTATTAATAAATGTAAGTAAACATTTTATTAAATAAGTATGTACGTGTATGTGTTATAATAAATACGAATATAAAAACTCTTTTGTTTACTACTAATCAAGGACGTTCAACGCCACAGTCTTTTAATTTAAATTTCTTAAATTAAATTTTTTTCACCACACAAATATTTATAAAAATAAACATATATGTATTCAAAATAATACATATTAAAATACGTATGTGTGTGTGTTTTGTTACTCCCTCCATGTGTTTATATTCCATTGAAAATATTTCCTTTTTGATTATATTTAAGCAAAAAAAAAAAAAATATTTGTCTAATCGTGTTCTCTACGAATACCATATCTAATATTGACATTAATGACGTCAAAATTTTGTATTTCAAATATAAAATATTTTTAAAAGGCAGCTAGATAACCAACCAGCCACACACACTCATACACATATACATATATACAGTTAGGCATTGGGCTTAACGGAAGCGGATACTTCGTTTCAATTCCTGCAACATCTCATATTATTATGGTTGTTGCGTTTATTTAGAAAGAGGAAGAAGTGTAGACATTTTTTAAAATAAATATATTTTCCATTGTATTTTTCATAGTATTTCATTGATGAAATATTTAATAGGAGAGAAGGATAGATAGGGAGTAGAATAGATGTCTTTCAAATAGAAATGTTTACAAATTTCTAGAAGTATTTTGTTAACATTAAAGTGCCAATATTAAATATAAAATAAATAAAATGTTGGTATTGATGAATATATGTAGAAACTAGTAGAAATTAATTACTTCTTTGCTTAGAGATCTGGGTATTTATATAAAAAATATTAATATCAGCGAGAAAATCAAACAGTGCACAGTGGGATCAAACGCTAAATTCTTGGTTATATCTCTGTATCTTCTAACATACTGCTCGAATCAAATTGAAATGTATGGAAGAGTTGTAGAACAGGACCTAAGCCATTATAAAAATGATCTCGTAGTCACCCCATAATAACACAAGTTAAACTACAGGGTGTCAATTTTTACTACTTCGAGATTTAAAAAATCATAACTACTACAAATGGAGTCCATTTTTAAGGATTTTTATATTTCTGTAAAGGAGTTTGGCATTGTTTGACCCCACTGTGCAGTGTTGCCAAAGGCCAAATAAGATAATAATCGACTTTAAATAATGTTAGCAAAATATTAACTTTAATTGTATTTTATGACAACTTAAGTTAATTTTATATTTTTTGTAAATCTCAGAAAGTTTTATTAAAAAAATTGGAAACATGTGCAAAACTAGGTCAACAATGTTACCCATGAAAATGTTTACATATCAGTCATATTGAAGAGTAAAGTAATTTTAAGTGATCAACCCTAATCTTATCTTAAAATATTACACGTTCGTACTTAATTTTTGATAAAAATAACTAAAAATAAAATTCATTCATAGTTTTAAATCTTAATAACACTGAACGACAAAGAAATATTTTTCGTTCCTTTTCAAATAATAAATAAATAAACTTCAGTAATAAAGAAGACTAAATCAAAAAGAATATTAAGAAAATCGATGTAAAAGGCATCATGTTCTACAGTTACTTCAATATTTGTTTTATTCTGATAATTATTCATTACTTCTTTTTGTTGTAATCTTTACGTATAATAATAATTAATTATAATCCACGCAAATAGTTAACAAAAATGGCTAAAGTCAAAATTTCTGAAGATTTAAAAATTAAACTATCTGTGATAAATATTCAATTAATAAGTCAACAACAAAATTATAAAAAAATTTCGTGAGACAGGTACTGTGAAAACTCAACATCTTGGAGGAANNTGGAGGAAGACCTCGTAAAACTACACAAAGACAAGATAATCTGATAGCAAGAGAGTTTATGAAATAACCAAAAATTACTCCTCGCAGGTAGTCAATAATCTAAAATTGGAAAATAGTACTCGAACAGTTAGCCGCAGGGCAAATATACTTATATAATATGTTAAGTGTCGAAATATTTGCAATAATATTAAACATTTTTATGGTGATTTCGAAAGAGTGGTTCATTGGGAGCTATGGTTACAATTTTGGACGCGAATCTGAAGTCAAATTGGCACATAGATGTACGCTTACATAAATACTTATTCATGTCAAATTTCATTTAAAATATTCAATTGTAAAAAACAATATTTTTTGGTAATACATTTGTATATACTTATATTTACATAAACTAGCAAAAAATTAACAACGTATTTAATTAAAATCTGAAAATAAAAATCAAAATAAATAGTATTGCGGTATTGACACAACAATGGAAACTTTTAAACTTCTGTAATAAAGACTAAATAAAATCCACGCAAATAGTTAACGAAAATGGCTAAAGTCAAAATTTCTGAAGATTTAAAAATTAAAATTATAAATGATTTTAGTGTTGTTTGAAAACAAAAAATTATCTGTGATAAATATTCAATTAATAAATCAACAGTTTCGAAAATTACAAAAAAAAAAAAAATCGTGACAGGTACTGTGAAAACTCAACATCTTGGAGGAAGACCTTAGAGTTTAGGAAATGCCCAAAAATTACTCCTCGGGAGGTAGTCAATTATCTAAAATTGGAAATTAGTACTCGAACAGTTGGCCGCAGAGCAAGTGAATCGCTCAGCTCGAATTCAAATTGCCAGAGATCATTTAAATTGGACAAGACAGACATCTAATACTGTCCTACTTACGGATGAGTACAAATTTAATTTAAGATTGGGAGAACATTTGACGACCAAAGGGAAAGAGACTAACAAGACAGTTAAGTTTGGTGGTGGCAATATTATGGTCTGGGGATGTTCATGAATTGTTCTTTTTTTATTTTTGTTAAAATATTTTGTTTACAATACATAAAAATTTTAATAAAATATATTTTGAAAAACAATATTTTCACATTTTTAATAAATTTTATACAAAATTTTTACTTTACTTTTTAAACGAACAGAACTGACCAAAATTAGGTTTGTTAAATCAGAAAAATATTGCATTTAACATTGAAACTGATAATTGATCCATCATCATATTTTCGTCGTATATTTATCATCATTTTGGATTAGATTTTATATTTTTTATATCAACTTTGTCCCAAAAGTACTCTAGTAAAGTGAAAGACCATCTCGGACCATGACGGTGTGCGCAGATTAGGCTAGAGGTTACAACAAACCCCTATATTTTTGCTCGAATTTATATATTTTATTTTTTACTTCTTAAAAACACAGTGCAACAAAAAAATTCAATAATTCCAACGTTAGATGAAAACGTAATTTTAATATAGCAAAATTTCTAAAGTGGCTTTTCAAGCAAAATTTTGGCAAATCGGTTATTCGAAAGTAGACAATTTTAAATTCTTTGAATAATATTAATCGGATAACTGAATGACGGTTATTAAATTGGCTATCCCAGTAAAATATCTTTTATTGTCCCCGATTGAGACATTTATGTTTCATTCAATTCTTCATAACGTTGAAGTATAAATTTTAAAAAATGTATACTTATATTTCTAATTTTTTGCCTAAATATAACTAAACCAACTAAATATACAACTAAATATTAATTTAGGAAATATACCACTAAAACTTACTTTATAATATTCCCGGCGCTTTGAGAAATTTCATTTTGTGTTACTTTTGCTATACGACGCATTGTATTGCAATCTTGTCCCATATCCCAAGCCTCTATAGATCCTTTTTCGGTAAGCACATATAGTAATTGCCGACTACTGTCTATGGCTAATCGAACAATCGGATCATTTTCCTGCATTAAAAAAATATATATAAGTGAACGAAACTCATACGGAACCAATACTTACTGCAAATACTTTTAGGAAACTCGGAACAATGTAAGAGACGATACCCTGAGAGTGATTAACCTTTTTACAACGTTTTCCGAACCAACTCGACTCAGCTTGATATGATATTTCATATAGACAACCATCGCGTCCTCCTAAGAAAATTCTTCCATTTTCACTGCCTACAACAACATTGATTGAAACGTTGTCAGTGCTCAAAATAAAAATTGGTTTGTTCATTAACTGCATCTCCTCGAATGTTGCTGTGCTCTGAATATTTCTTGTTGGCGATGATATAGTTTTTGTTGTATCGCCGAAAGTAACACCTGTAAATGTATGTAATATTTAACGACTAGAGTACTAAATTAAGTACAATAAAAAATCAATTGAAGCCATTTATTACCTAACACAATTATTTCAATTGGTGTAGTAAGTATTAAAAGATATTTAACATCATTAATAAAAACACCTGGTTTCGGTTTTACCAAACCAACACTTACAATAAGATGACTTAATCCATCATAATACGCAACATCACGAGATTGTTCATACGTCCAAATCTAAAGTAATAATTTAGATATTTAGACAAACTTAAAAAAATTTTATTTTACTTACATATATTTCGGAATCAATAGTTAACCAAGCTCTTCCTATTTCTGGGAACAGTCCCATCATGCAGTGACATTTGATATCTGAAACACAAAAGCATACACAAGTATGTTAATTGTTATCCTTGATACATAATTTTTAAATACTCTAAAATTGCAGTTTCGAATATTCAATATTGTATTTAAAAAAATTATCATGCGTGCATTTGAATACATAGATAATTTCAAAATTTATTAGAAATATTGGAGCAATTAATGATTATTTTAAACTCGAAATTCAGCACAAACTTTGATTTTCATCAGAATATATACGTATGTATGTAAATATGTGCGTATAAATCAAAATAGTGTTGCAATAATATTGCTTTAAGTTAAAATATCTTACGTTTAAAGTGTTCTAAAATTTCAGGAGGTATGGGAATTTTGTTGACAGTTTGTAATTGATTTAACTGCTTGTGACCCATGGATAAACTTGACAATGTCTGATAATCATAATCATTAAGGCCACTAGCCGTCGCCATTCCGTGTTGATTAATGCCAGTCATCTAAAATAATTTCTTATAAAATTTTTATATAAAATATTAAATTTCGAATAACACCTCCAGAAGTCCAGGTGCAGACAAATCTTGCGAATCATGCTTTTCCAACATGGACCCGGCAATATCTAGTAAATCCAGTTGAGCGCTCATTTGTGTCAAATTCATTTTATTATTTATTTAATGTACGCTTTTAAAATTATTTATTCCACTTTGATTTTATAATATTTAACAGAAACAATTATATTTATAATATATTAAAAGCCTTATATTTCTATTTGCTAACGCGCGTTTTTGACAACTGCTTCGAGGAACTGCAAGCCAGCCATATACAAAGACCTGCGCCGAAAAATTTTATTTGTGCGACGGATTAAAATCATCTATTATTTGTAGTCTACTTACATACCGTCTATATTAGCCTTTTTCTTGTTCGCACATGAACAAAACGTCGGCAGAGAAATACACACAATTTTGTCCATTTTGTTTTTAGTGGGCAGAACATTTGTCGAACAAATCATAATTTTTTGTTTGCCGACAGTGTCACTTCGATACTTTTACATTCAACG
>MINK01191344.1:3823-21181 GCA_001735545.1 Phormia regina | reverse complement strand
ATTTGCAAGATCAAACAACTCCAAGAACTTTCTTTGTAAAAATAGTGTCAAATATTTAAATTTTTCTTTTTATAGAAGAAATAATTATGAAGACTATGCTATTGCACGAAATTTTATACAGCTATTTCCACATTACCCAAATATTTGTTTAAATTTGTGTCTAGGGGTATGTCAAATATTTAATAAAAATGACACAATCACTATATAAAAGTTTTTCTAATTTCTCCATTTTAATGGAATAATATTTTTTACTTTTCATTAATTATAGTTTACATTTTACCGAATATTGATTGATCCTGTTTTTACTTGCAAAATATTCCGAAAATCAAATAAAAGCAAAGAATTTCTTTGGGTCACACAAATTTAGTCCATTATTTGACAAATGTGAAAATAGTTTAACAAAAAAATTGTTTGATTTTAATTTCGCCATTACAAGAATAATTATATAATGATGATACTACAAATCATCTCAAAACTCGAATCAATTTTAAAATCTGACGTCTTGATTTAAAATTTAGAGATCTATGAGTTAATAAGTATAGATAAGAAGAACATTAGAACAGTGATGACGAAATCGATCATTGTAGGTATTAATATTATCATTTCGATGATTGGAGCAAAACCAATTAAATATTAATTAATATAAGCAATTTCGTAATTGAAGCCGATTTTTAATTTTCGGTGTGCAGCAAAAGAACTCAATAATTTGTAATAAAAAAAATAATAACGACATTTCTTCTATGTTTGTTAACTAACATAAACATTTGTGTTTAATGAAGTTGCCATATTTTGCAGAAAATATGGCAACTTCAAATACATAAACCTCACTATAAAATTTAAAGGTAGGATGATCTTCCCTTAAAGTTAACTTATAATAACCAAATGCTTCTTATCTGTTCGATAACATCATACCATTAGCTATTGGCAACTTGTAATAATGGGCCTTAGAAAGTTAATTATAGTAATAAATAATATAATTAAATCCAAATACAAAGTTATTTATCAGTTTTTTCCATTAACTTTTTTCAGCCAAATTTTTTTAATGTAAGCTTTATGGTATTCGTTGTATTAAAATGAAAATTAATGATTTTTCTAGCTCAATTTTTAATTCTGTTTTTGCTGGGTAAATATATAGGAAACTATAAATTAAACCCTAGATAACTCCTAGAGTCTCCTAAATATTTGTTTTTTAATTTTTTTTGTGGATACAATATCAGTTTAGTGCTTTTTTTTTAATTTATTTATAAGCATATGCCTATGAAAAAATTTTGAAATTTCCATTTTGAAATAAATATGGCTCAGATAACAATTTAAACGACTTTAACTTAAAACATAAGCTTAAATAAATGCACGTTTATTTCAGTGAATGTTTTTTGTTTGATTTTGGTTTTTTTATCTAAACTCTATACATTTAATTGAAGTTACAGTTATCAAGTCTATTTTAATATAATACTACAGTTTTATATTATAACAACTATACATGTATACTGTATATGTTTGTATTTGTCATAATATATGAGAATGTGTATCATTTTATTTTAACTTGTACGATTATATTACCAACACCTCATACATTTTATACGTTTAGTTTCTTTTTTCTTTTTTATTTTTGTTAAAATAAAAATGCCAAAATGCCAAAAAATTCATTTATTTTGTTATTTAAGTTCATTTCAAAATACACGCTTACACATCCATACATCGAAATGTTAGATTGTTGGTTGTTATTTTTATACATATATGTATTAATAGAAGTATAAATGTGTGTATGTGTGTATGTTCTAAAACATTTGATTTTAGTATACAAATGTTGATGTCTATCTTTAAAATTAAATTGTGGCAGCCACTAGGTCTAGAATTCTATTTTCTAAATAAACGTGGTTATTTTAAAATCCAATACACATTCTGTTTATTTTATTCCTATTTTATCATGAATGTGCCACTAGCTGTAAGTGTGTGTGTGTGTCTTTGGTTTTATTTTTAAACATACGGAAATTGAAATTTTATAAAATTTACATTTGTGTTTGTGGTTTAATGTTCTTTTCTCGATTATAATGAAATGTTAAAAAAAAAATTATATAAATTTGTTTAACAATTTGTAGAATTTGAAAATATTTTGTTATTCAATAATCGTTGATCTAGAAAAAGTGGAAATAATCTTAACCAGTGTTGCCAAGACTTGAGAAAATAAGCCAGAAAAAAACTAGTATATTGCCTTATTAAAAACATATTCATTTGTTAGCTCTCATTAGTTTTTGGTATTTCTTGAAGATATATTAGTAAATTTATAAATTTAACATAAATTGTTTCTATGGATAATAAAGTTTTTTAAAAAATAATTACAATATTCTTTTAGAATGAAACGCCGCAGGTGAAAACTTTCGCTAAATATAAATATTTTCGTTATTTTTGTGCGAATTAATGCACAAAAATGCGTAAATTTATGATTTTTAGAAAATAAAATTTATAAATTTTTAACCTTTTTAAAGCTATATTAAAAATCAAAAAAGGCTAGGAAAAAAAATAAAAGCTAAAACGAACACTTTGAAGCTAAAGGTATAATAAAAAGGCTAGATTTAGTCTTAAAAAGGATAAACTGGTAACACTGATCTTAACGTTTTTTAAAATATTCAGTGCGAAAATTTTCTATTTCTTTCCTTGTTGTTGATATTAAAAAAAGAAACTTTATAGATGGTAATAGCGTACGAATATAAGTGGATTCGTGCTACCTGTTCTCACAGTTAATCTCGGTTAGCTGTTTCCAAAATTTCTTCGTGTCGCCTATTTCAGCAGAATATAAACTCTTAGAAGTACATGTTAACAGCAGTTTTGAGAAGTAGCTAATCGTTAGATTTAAGAAACCATTGTACGTATAGTAAAAAATTATACGATCTTTGATGACGAAAGCTGCCACCTGAACCAGAAGCCGATTATGCCATAAACTCGAAACATTTTGACAGCCGAATGTGTTGAAGCGGAACGTAAAACATAACCGATACTGCTATAAACGTACAACATAACCGATACTGCTATAAAACGAACAACCAAACCGAATATACCATAAGCTGAATAACCGAACATCTTATTATAAGTTTAGTTGAAGATGAAGTGATTGAAGCCAATAAAATCCGATTCAGCATTATCGTAATTATTTTCTGAAATTTACTCTGTTTTAAAACACAGTAAAAATAACATAAAGAGTTAATGCTCTTTTACTTAGATATTTTGTTCCTTTTAGATTGAGTTGTGTTAACAAACAATCGTCACATATTTCAGAATCTTCTATTATTTCCGCATCATGAAAATCACTTAAAAATTAAATGAATTAAATCATTTGCTGGAAATTTCCAGAATTTAAGAATAACTTATACGTCTTCCGTTTATCTTAAAATAAATGCGTTTAATTAAATCTTTAGAAAAGCTATTCAATTTTATATTTTCTTCAAATAATATTGACTTCAGTATCCGCAAAAGTCTTCGAAATCGAAATCAATTAACACTTGGTTTTGCAAATTTATATATCCTAACAACATTTTTAATTATCACAAAACTTTTTACCCTTATAATGTCTAAAAGCCATTTATGTAGGATATAATAATTTAACAAAAACTCGATTTGAAAAATTATTCGATTATTCGTTAAAAATTAATCAAATAATTTTTTATTCTAAATTGAAAAGTTTGTTCGTTCGAAATGTAAAAAAATGTTCATCGAATAGTCGAATAATTCTTGTTCGAATGACAACCCTAGTAAATACTCAATAAAAATAATAATTATTTTAACCTCCAGAAAGGGTAAATCAAACGTCTTATCATTTAAGGTTGGTGAATCCATAAGTAGACTGAGTACCTGAGCCGACGAAAAAACCACATTATACGAAATATCATCTAAAAATATAACCCTTAGATCTCGTTTAAAATACCTATGTACGGTTGTAATAGTCAGCATTATGCACCCACAATTCGAAACCATTTTTGAGTAAACTGCATGATCCATTAAAATCCGCCCTCAGTAATATGATGTTTGGGGAATTATTTTTACTATGCAAATTTTAACAAAGGAATTTTTTTCTAAAATTCTCTTCATAAGTAATAAGAATAAATTTTCTCTTGACAACAAAACAGTTACCTTCGAAAAAAAATCATACTCGTGTTATTTGATTTTTTTTTTATTTTTGAGGAATTTATATTATCTTTTATATGACCTTTTCATAAATATACACATTCATACATACATGTTTTTTAATACTAGAAATTTAGTTTTTATATGTTGAAACTATCATGAGGCGTCATAAGGCCGCCAAAAATCAGTTAGTATCAATATAAGCCAGTATGTCGAAAAGCCAGTAAAATATTACTAAATAATACATGAAATATTTATTTTACTTAAAGAAACTCATACATATATACTTACAAGAATATGTGTTTATGCATAAGGTACATTATATGTATGTATGTATATAGTACATGCCAATACAAATATTTAATATTAAATGTATTTCCAAATATGTATCTTTGAATATATTTGAATTGAAAACAAGTACATTTACTAATGATAAATATGTATGTATGTATGCAGTATATAGAATAATCCATTTTCGTAGTCGATTGTGTATTTGGTTGAGTTTTTTTATGCTTATTTTTTGTTTGAATATAAAAAGGACTCATTGTAAGAGCAAAGAGTGTGATTTATGAACTTGTTTGTTACATATAAAAAGTCCATGACCATTTATCAATATGTTTCTTTTATTTTCTACACATTTTTGTGGGCAAATAGAAATAAACAAGAAAAACATCATATAGAAATGGCAGCAACTACAAAATATCTAGTTTTATTTGGATTTACATACACACTAAAACGAACACATTTTAAGTTGTTACAACCCAAAAAACATGGCTGGTGTAAAACACAAAAAAAAAACTTTAGATGAAATGGATACAGTAGCAACAAAAAGTTTATTTAGATGTTGTTGGCTAGAAAAAAGAAAAAGAGAAAACAACTTATTTGTTTGCGCCCAAAAATATGCTAAATGGTTGTGTTTTCGTTTTTTTTTATTCAGTTCTGTTTCCTTTTTTCCTTAATGTCAACCACACTCATAAACAAATAGATAAACTTATGGAGCGTCAGCACCCACCAACATCAACAAACAACAAAAGCAACATAAACGTTCTATATAAGAGTTAATAGGTACTTTATTTAAATTTTACTTAAACGGAAATAAGGTCATGTTGTTGTTTACTTCCCATTTCTTTTGTTTTTTTTTTCTTACTTACTTACCACTGAAATATACATGTGTAGAAGAAAAAGAAAAAATAAAATACATACAACATACCAAAGAGGTTAAAAGTTTTTCTTAATTTTTTTTCCTTTTACCTCAACACTGGGAAATTTGGCAACTTTTTTCTTTTCTTTGGGTCTTAACATATTTTTAATGTTTACTGAACTTAAGTAAAGGATGTTGTAAGTGACTTTCATATGTCTTATTATTGATGTGATATTTTCTTTGAATATTTTGCATTTTTATTAGGCTTATGCCCTTTATTTTTTATATGGCTACCTAAACTTTAAATCAATAAACTTCTTACTGTGATTTAGAGATTTTGAAACATTGTATTTAAATGTATGAGGATTGTTTGCAGTTTAACAAAATTCCACATCAAATCTAAACTTTTTGCAGTAAATTATAAAAATATTGTTTTACAACTGGATAAATTTTGTTTATGCAAAAAGCAAAGGTTCCAAAGTTTAAACGAATTGTAAACGTTTTATGAATAGAAATGAATTACGTTTTAATAATAAAACTTTACTAAAACTCGGAAATATTTCACTGACTGATATTAAAGTACTTTAATTAATTTGTTGCGTTAATTAATTAATTAAACCTTCTTCAACTATTTTTAAACAATTTTATATTAAAGGTATTGGAAACACTCTTTGAATTAGATATAAGTAAAGTTGTTAAACGCATAAATAAAATTTGAGACAATATAATGCAGAATATATATTAAAAATTCATTGAAGTATCAACAAAAATTGATAATTTAAAATATAAATTTTTTTCTTCTCTTAAACAACCATCAAACATAACCCAATAACAAAGAGTTATGTTGTATTTAAAGGTTATTTGGTCAACAGATAAACCAAACTGATTGAGGTCAAATGTATTCAAATACAATGTGTCAGAACAGAGATTCTTAACATTTTATTAGGATAAAACTAGTTGTGCATACTTTTAGGATCCTGTTCATACAAAGGCACAGTGTCTGATTTTACATTTAGATTATCTTATGTATTTTTTAAGTAAAGATAACAGAAACTTGAACAACATTTATTTATTATTCTCAGCTGTTGGTGTTGTGCATTCGGGTAAATACAAATAACCGGAATGGTGGACCAGAGAATAAGGGATATTTTGCTTTCGACTAATTCAATTTATCAATGAAAAGTAAGAAAACTACCCACTTCAACACGGCAAATGATATCTCCCCAAACAATTTTTGATGTTTGGTTTTTGCATCAAATAGAAGGATTTAGGATTTATTTTTGAATAAAAAACGAAATTGTTGTTAACTGTAATGATAAAATCTCCGTTTTTCCATTCAACTAAAAAATTTTCCTTTCTAAAAGGTACAATAAACATTTCAGTTGTATCAAAAAAGCAAATTATCATTGATGGATGTTAATGTGCTCTATCTGATCTGGAATTTTTTATGGGCATGCCTAACATTTTGTCCATAATATGGCCTTTACATTCAAATATAATTTTGTTTTCACACAATAATAATAAATAAATAAAATCTTTGAAACAAAAATATCTTTTAAAATTATTCAATGCAATGCATATCCAACACCTTTACTTTTTAAACTAGTTAAGAATCTCTGAATGATTAAAAAAATCTAAATACAATAGAATTGTATAATTTTCAATATAAATAACATAAACCCATAAATTGTTTGCCTTTTTAACAAAGTCTGGCAAAAAAACAAAAAACTGAACATTGGTTTTTTAATACAAAAAAACAAAAATAAATAAAACAAATAAATTTGTTTTAAAGTTCAATTCAATAGGAAATCGAAAAGTTTAATTTAATTTTAAACTTTATGTTCCTGTTGTAGAGTTTTTTCTTTTTTCTTCCACCCGTTTACGTGCCATCAGCCTGCCGTTTTTAAACAACAAACTCTCTTATTTTCTAGTTTAACATTTTTGCAATTTCCTTTATATAAAATGAGTTTCTTTTGCAATCAAAAGGATTATTTTTTCATAGTTTATTGTATTGTATGTGTGTGTGTGTGGTTAAATGAAAAAAAAACTAACAATAACAACTTCAACCAAATATAAAAAGCATTAACTTTTTTTCGTTTTTTGAAAATCTACTTTCCACTTAAAATAAGCTTAACACTCTGCCATTATTTAATTGAGTTTTTGTTGTAAATTTTCTTTTCTCTTCTTTTTTTTCCTCATCAGCTTTATAGTGTGGCAACACTACAGCTAGCTTTTGAACAAAAACCAACAACAACATCAGCAAAAAAAGTATTAATTACAAAAAGCCTTTGTATCTGTGTGTTTAAGTTTTATTACGTAAACAAAAGCCATGCCACCCATTCTGAGGGGAAAAAAAGAAAATATTTTTGCTAAACTGGTTAAAACATTTAGAAAAACATCAATTTTCCAAGGCTTGACTTTGTAAGATGTTTGTTTGTATGTTTTCTTCTCTTTAGCTTTTTTTTTCTTCTGTATTTGTAGATTTTAATTACAGTTTATTTCCTTTTAGTGTACACTTACATACATACATTGGGGGGAGAAGAGCTTACTTTATCCTTCTAAGTAATAATGAAATATATATGTATGTATGTGTGTATGTTATACATAAATAAGTTTTGTTTTATATTTGTTTTTATAGCTGAATAATGTTTGACAATTTACTTTTAATATTGTAGATTGTGGTGGGCAATAGGAAATAATTTGGTCATCATAAAAAAGTAATAAAAACATTTGTTTGCTCATTATAACAAAATTGAGAGGCTATATAAAATATCTTTTAGTGTATGCATTTAGTGTAAACTGGGGATTTCATTGTATAATAAATGAGATTAAAAGAAAAAATCTCAAAGTATTGGTAGCAATTATTTTTCGCCACTTGAATATACTAATAACACTGGTAATTGTAACAAATACATAAAACTTTGTTGTTAGCACAGTAAAAAGGTAAGTGGGTTCGAAACTAAACAATTAAACATATCGAGGACACAAAACTCAAAAAAACTCCATTTCGAAAAAAAACAAATAACTTTTCGAAGAAATTCTATTAATGTGTACAAATAAAATAACTTATATATGTTTTCAGAATATTATTAGACAAAGTATGTAACTGAAGTATAGATGACGCTTTAGTAGGCCTAATTTAATTAACTTGTTACATTTACAAGTGCAATAAGCTTCCATATTTTATATCTTTCGATTTCATAAATATTATAAGTTGAAAAGAATTTAATTTCAGAAATTTCGGGTAATGTCTTATAACATTTTAAATACATAACTATTGCATATACAGGTGAAATGGCGGTAGTAATTATTTGGAAGGATTGAAAATTTCTCTGGGAAGTACTGGACTCAGTTCTAAGATTACTTATAAAAAGATACCAGTTTTTTGGACAGGGAGCTAACCCAACCAAAGAGAAACTTATGCTCTCTACTAGAGATATATAAAATTCTGAAACTGAATACTCCAAAATTTTATGGCGTATCATAATTAAACTATAAATAGTTGATATCTGGAACTAATTTTTTAAAGTAAACTACATTGTAATCTGAACATACAGGAAAAAATAGTACCAAAATTAGGGGTCTAAGCTCTAAAATTGTGTACTGGATATATTTCACTATGTCACATTTCTGTAAAAAGAAAGTGCAATCGCTTATTGAGAATTATGTCGATCTGGAGGGGATATAATACATTGTTCACTATACTAAAGTGTTTTCCACCATATATCGCATGCAAATCTTATTGATTTGTATGCAAATTTCATATCAAAACTATTGAAAATAGAACCAACTTTTGTAATGATCTCGAAAAACTGACTAATAACGGAGAACCAGTGAACAATACAGTTGCTAAATCTGTCAAAGACTCTCCTAAATTACCTTATTACTGTTTTTAATAGACTGGTGCTTATATAAGACTGGAACTTCGCTACAACGTATTTTATATTAACTGCAAGAAAGAGACAACAATTCATCCTTTCTGTGATTGGATGATATTTGAATAAAAGCAGCAATGGGTATTTGATCTAATAAGATTTACACATAAATCTTGTGTCTCTAGAGTTCAACTATTCTAAATGAACTCCTTTGTCGGGACCACGAAATAGGAATTAAGTATGGTAATAATGACGCAATCTCGCTCTGGTCCAAATTAAGCTTAGCCTAAAGCTATCATTCTCAAAATCTTTATTTTTCAAAAGAAATGCTTAAAATTTAAAAATTTCAAAAGAATAATTTCGTGCCAAATTTCATAATTCAGATAAATATAAAGTCTAACCAGCCGGTTTAGACAGTGTGATGGAAGTTTTATTCAATATATCCATTTTTACATATCAATCTATTCGCTTAATGACCTAGGTCAACAAGAAAATTATACATACACAAATATTAATTAATCGAATGAGTAAAATATTATAAAATCACAAAAATATTATATAAGTTTAATAAAGTAGTATTAAAATTTTCAAAAAATTTTCCAATAATTAATATAATTTTTATTGCATATAGTGATATTAACATATGTAACGAGAAAATTCTTCCTTTCATTTTAAACAATAAATATATTTACAAAAGATTTAAATTTTTTGTATATTTTTGGCTTCTTTTTTTCCGTCAAATAATAAAACTGAATACAAAAGACGTAATGAAAACATGAAGGATCAACAGTAACAATAATAAAGTTTTTTTTGTTTCTTTTTTCAGCCATTTTTGTTTAATGAAATTCATTAAAATACATTAACAACATGTTTCCTTACACGAGTTTTATTTATGTGTGTATAAGTATGTATATGCGTGTGTCTTAACATTTGTGAGTGTAATCATACATATGTATGAATAATTATTATAAAGGGGATATAATTATTAAAGCATCAAATAAATGTTAAATTAAAATTTTTCCTACAAAATTTACAAGAAATTCTCAGATGTTATTAAAAATGCCGAGAATTGATAATATGAACAGAATATGAAATATATAAAATAATAAAGTTGAATTTTAAAATAATTTAATTAGGAAATGTTTATATTAAAAGCATTGTATTGAGTGATAAAACACTTAGTTGTTTGAAATATTAGTTGTGATGCCAACAAATAAATTAATAATTTTGAAATAGTTATATAAATTTGAGATTGTTATAGTTTATATCTTTTACTTTAGATTATAGTAATAGCTGGGGGTAAATTAATTTTTCAAATTCTAACTAATGAAAAATATAAGACAAACAGAAGGCTAGCACTTGGAAATCGTTACATTTAGTCCTTAATTTTGGACATATTTTAGAACTTTTGCTTTATATCTAGTAGTTTATAATCTATATACTAAATCTCTTAAATTACTTAATGATAATTTCTTTCCTTCTCTCTTAATGAATACACAACTGATTCTTTATTATGTATACATATATCTAATTAAATTGTTAATTGGGTAGCATACCATGCTATATATGTAAATTGCAACAAAAAAAGTTGTGATGAAAATATGTTTTAATAAATTTGTACAAGTAGGCGCCAACAGGCCTGATAAAAAAATATTCTTGTTTTCTTTTAAAGGATTGCCAGACTAAGGAAGTTGTATTTATGTTTGCATATAACAAGGCAAATTATAACTTTAAATAAAGAAGATATCAAACAGTTTATTTTAACTATTATCTACACATTAATATACATTTAATTAAAGTAATGTTTAAATTTATGTAATAAATTATAAAGGGTAATTTTGGGGTTTTGATCCCGGAATCTTAGTAATTTTTCACTACTCAATTCCAGTGATTTTTTGTCGGGAATCCCGGAAATTAAAAACTACAAAGCAATTTCGTAATATAAAATTTTGAAATATTTCAAAAATTCTGCAATAGTCGCGTATTCAGTCTAGTGCAAGTAAATACTAGAAAGAAAGAAGAAATCGATTATCTGACAAGTAGTTTTGAGATCAGCTTCAATACATAGTATAACCTCATTGACTATACAAACCGCGATTTAACGTGAGTACTAGAGTCAATTGGAAAAAGTGAATGAGAAAACCCATGTGACAGAATTAGATTTTATATGTGTAATGAACAAAGTAAAAATCCTCTAATAACTGGTTTATTATTGTAATATTTTAATTAGTCTTAAAATTTATGAATTTTCAATCTTAAGCAATAACAACTACTATTTTTTACAAATTTAGACAAACCTGCAGTAAAATAGGTATTTCCTTCATACACTTATGAAATAATGTAAATATTTATACATAAATTTATTATAGAAAGCTAAAGAATTTCTAATGTACAAGTGCATGCAGAAGGACTATTTATGTTTATAATTTTGCTTAAGTAAAATGATTTACATACTTAAAATGATTTACATATAAACGTTTAATATATAACTGCATATGAGACTACGTACATACATATTTATATATATATATATAAATGTACATATGTATATGACCGAATAAATTGCATACATATATATACATATGATTTAGTATGTAAACATTTATCCTGTTCCTATGTACATATTTTATATAATTATATGTAAAGTAGGTACTTTTAGTGTTTCGTTATTTTTCTTTTTTTTCCTTTTTTGCGAAATATAATTTCTTAACGTGCACTTGCACTCCCACTTTTGGGTTTTTGGATTTCATACTAAAAGTACTAAACGATAAAGATGTTTTACCTTTAATTTCATGCATAAATTATTAATTTATGTAGCATGTTTAAATACATATGTAAGAATATTTTCATATGCATACATGCATATATATATGTATGTATGTACATATGCTTTTAGCTATATTTATATTTAACATCTCACAGACAGACTTTGAAAGGTTGTATGGAAGTGTATATATAAACTTGTATTTATAACAAGAATTTAAAAGAATACCTAGATACTTTTAGTTTGAGATATAATTTAGTAGTATTAAACAATTAATTCTTTTAAATATCTGTTGCAACCCTTCAAACTATCTTTGTTGGGGCAATTGTGTATTTTAACAATTTAGTTCTATTACACTTCTTTATTCCTCAAAAAAAAAAAAGATGTAAAAATAGGTAAAGGAAAACTCTGTTAAGTAGGCTTTACTCTAATTCTAAGAACTTTGCTGGATTGTTTTAACTTTAGCATAATAAGTAGCATTATACATTACTAAAATACATACATATATACACTTATAGCATACATATATACATGTTATGAGAATCTCTGTGTAGATTTCAGTTGGTATTTTTATATAAAGTTTTGATTAAATATGCATAATTACCTGGTGTCGTTTAAGAAACTCAAAGAGGTTTTCACTTTGTCAACTTAACAAAAATACACAATAATGTCCTGTTTCTATTATACACAAGTACACTCATTGTTTATTCGCAAACACTTGACAGATACACACACACACATATATACTCATGTAGATATATCTTGTTTGTTTAGAAATAAGTGTGTATTGTGTAATGATGATTTTAAGATTTCTCTCCATTTTCCCAAGTTAGCATGTTGTGTAACTAAAAAGAAAAATAAAGAAAAAAAAAATATCAAATTTTAGTTTAGTTTAGTTGAGTTGAATTGTTTGTTTTATTCTTATTTATTTTACAACAAGAAGTTGTAAAAAATATAGTTTTATTGTTAGCTTGTCGGTTTGTTTGTAGGTTATTCTTAAAGTTTAAGTTTTGTATTTCAATAGTAGTGATTGTCTTTATTGTATATTCTTCTACTTGTTTACTTCTTTGGCAAATATCGATATACACTAGTAAAAAAGTGATAGTAAAGTGGATTAAGTTAATTATTTTATTTTATTTATCGATTTATATTTGCTATAGGGAGAAAGGAACTAAAACAAAGCATATCTCGGGACTGGCTTCTAAGATCTCCTAAAGAAAAAATTGACATAAAATTAATTTTATGCCCATTAAAGGGCTCAAAGGAAAGATAACTCAAAACAATTTATAATAAATAAAAAAGCTGATTCTGATTATTTAAGAACGTAACCCAAGTGAAAAAGCAGTACGAGTGCTGATGATGTGTGTGGCAGAATGGCAAATATGTATTTGATGTGTTATCGCAAAACAGTGACAAAAATTTAAATATCATGTATATAACCATTTTAATATATCAAGCCCTATACGCCAAAATATAGTAAGCGACTATATATTCCAAATAAAATTTTTAATGAAAAATATATTATTTAGATGTCGTAATTTCAACGACAATTTTAACGTAAGCCATCACAAAAACTACTCTCCTGAAAAGTTTTGTGTTTTGCATATACGACATTTTCGCGATTAGGAAACCATCTTGTTGGTTATAGAATATTAATTATTAATATAATCGTACTAGATTTATTGTTAATATATTATTACTAAGGCCCGTTATTATAACGTTCCAATAACTAAAGTTAGAATGTTATCGTTCACTTTAACTGTTTTTGGTTGTTATAAGTTAAGCTAAAAGTGACCCATAAGCTAAAGTTAAGAATATCTGACCATTAACTTTTATTTTCTGCCTTATAAAAGAAATAAATAAAATCACATTTATTGCATTGTAGTTTTTAGTAATTTGTCGGTCTATATTTATATTTGCTCTGGTGTTTTTTTTAGTTATATTAAACTCAGTTTAATATAGTTATATTAGTTTAATATAGTTATATTAAACTCAGTTCCTTTTAGTTATAATAAACTCATTAATTTTAAAATTTTCTTTGTTTTTTATTTGTTTATATTTACGTTAGTGGCAGTTACGTTCAAATAGTACATGATGCTTTGATATTGCCGTATTATAAAAATTATAAACTTTACCTTAAAACCAAAACTAGATAAAGCTCACTTTATCATTCACTTGAGTTTATCTTACCTTTAACTATTTAATACCTAATAGATAAATAATTAAATAAATAAATAAATAAATAAATAAATAAATAAATAAATAAATAAATAAATAAATAAAATTTTGTTTCATTTAAGAATACAAAAAAAAAAATAATCTCTTATTGCTTTTTAAATCGTTAAGAGTTGAACTTCATTTCACATAACTGTGTAAGTGTATGTATTTTATGTTCCTTACTTTCCAGTTATTTTTAGAAATACAAAAAAAAAAAAAAAAATAATCTCTTATGGTTTTTGAAATCAGTGTGGAAGAGTTGAAGCTTCATTTTCACATAAGGTCTGTGTAAAGTGTAATGTGTATTGCTAGTGTTCCTTTACTTTCCAAGTATCATTTTTCGATGTCACTGTTTTAATAGTGGTTTCAGGTATATGCGAGTACCAAACATTCCTCACTTTTCCATCTCAACAATTTTAAAAACTCCAAATATGTATTTTTAATTCCATATTTCTATATTGATTATTATAAGAAGTTCAATAAATACAATTCGATGAATGAAATAGTACTTCAAAATCCACTCTTTTAAATTCTTAATTACTTGGTACACAATTCACTTATAATTATATATTTTTCATGTTCTGTATAAAAGAAAATCAAAAATTACCGTTAAAAGAACGATAAATACTTAAATATAGGATCTTATTCATTCAGATCCATTTATGTTTAATTTCATGTTTTTATGTTTGATATTTTACAAAATTAAAAAAGGTACCATTAGATTTTTAAAATTTGACCTCTCTGAAATTTTTGCTATAGTAAGTACAGCGATAAAGCTTCCTACAGAAAGAATTATAAAAAAATTGAAGTTGGACTTTTTAAGATAAACGTCTTTAGAATAATAAATTCGACATATTAAAATACAAGCTTTGACAAATTTATTGCGAATTTTGATATATTTTATACAACAAAAGTTATGGCCATTTAAATAAATCAGTTTATCCAACTTAAAGATATAGAATTGCAAAATCTTTCAAAATAAAAATATATAAAATTCATTTTACACGATTATGAATCCTTCTCTACGTACGCATCAAATTTTATCCAAATCGGTGATCAAGGTTAATTTTTTTTTTAAATTTAAAACGGAATTAATCAAGATTAATATTATGGAAAATTTCAAAAGTACCATTCGAAATATATTCATCATTTACAAAACTAATTGTACCATTATAAGAAAAAAATAAAAATTTTCATTATCTGCTCCAGAACAGATAAATTGAACGTGAGTTTTTAAAATGCTTAAAGTGATTAAATTTACATGTCAAAATTTAAAAATCTGCATTCAATTACTTAAGAAAAACTTAAAAAGGTTCCAAACTATATGTTCATGTATTCATGTGTATGTGTAAGTAAAAAGAATAAAATATTTTTTGAAGAAGGACTAAAATCAGTTACGCATTTCGATGAGATACTAATTTGATGCACATTTTATTTCTGTGCTTACTATATTAAAAGATAAAAGTACCAAATTATAGTTTTTACCTAAAAGAGCCGATTTAAAAAAAGAAAAAAAGAACGATTATTTTTTAAATGAATAACGATAACTATTCAACTTTTTTTGTAACTCAATTATTATTTAGCAGATATAAGGTTATCAATTTTACCCTTTTTTATCCTTTGGATCTAGTTTTAACCGTTTAGGCTGTGCAAAGAAGAATCACCAAGTAAGTCAGTTACTCAATCACTCAAATCACTTGAATCTAATTTATTTGCAAAGATGAACATAAAAATGATAATTCTTATTTTTAATTGAGTAGTTTTCAATTCTTTTAAACAAATACGAAAAAAGTAAATTTTGTTTTTATTAACATTTAACACTTGGTGTAAAGTCACTTTTAGGTGTGTACAACTGCAATCTACAATGACGTTATTAAAGTGTTGTTTCTCGTTTTGAATGATATGAATTTGTAGTGATAGGAGAATGTCATTGCAATTTTACCAGGGCACAAACTTGTTATAGTGTTTTAATTTTCCGGCTATTTAAGTAAAAAGTTTAAAGCACTTTTGCAAAGAAGATTAAAAAAGTTTTCCGTTCGTTTTCTAAAATAAAAAAGTTCTATTTTTAATTTTTTTCTCCCTTGATTTTATTTTCTATTGAATAAGTGCATTGGAATTCATTTTGAATTGAAAATTTTCAAATGACAAAAACGAGTGTTTTTGTTATTTTCTTTTCCTTGTTTTTTACAAAAAAAAAAAAAAAAAAAAAAAAAAAAAAAAAAAAAAAAAAAAAAAACGTAAAATTTGTTTTGCAGAATATAAATGTTTAGAGCGTAGAAAACAACTAGAAATCAAACTCTTTTTATGCGCCATAAATAGGGTTTGGTGTTCGGGAATTCCCGAGCGGAAAATCGCGGGAATTCCCGTAAATTTTTCGTCGGAAATTCCTGGGAATTTTTTTTAATTTTCCCGGGAAAACGGGAAATTTAATATTCATGTAGTTTTATAATCTATAGCACAAAGTGTTAGTGTTGGTATTAACTCAGTGAAAGCTTTACATTAATGAAAAAAACCCAATAAATTACTTAACGCTTTTTAGATGTTAATACTACATACTCTTTTTAACTACATATTGCTATAATTATTTAAACATTTTAATGATTTAATGTACCATTTTAAAACTTAATTTAAACACATCTTGGCCTTGAAAGGTTTCTTCATATTTTTTTGCCAATATCTTTATATTTTTTCGACATATAAATGTCATGTTTGATTTGCCTCAAAGGCAATATTTTGGCAATAATAAACATAAATAATTAATTTTTGAAGCTGCGTAAATAATTTTGAAATATATATAAAAATTAAATATGTAAACATTTTTAAATAAAATGGATAAGAACTTTATTACAATTCTATTTTTTTTAAATGTGTAAGTACGAATGTACTTTTATTTTTTTTTTAATATTCGTATTGAAAGAATTAACAATACTTTAAAATATTAAATCAAAAATAATTTTATCTTAGACTACCGTTAACACTACAGTCATTGGACCAACAAAATATTGTTCGAGAACCAACTTAAAAAGTTTTTAGATTTGTGTATTAGAACGAATTAAAACGATAAGAAACGAAAACGACTGAAATTTATGCCACAAATTGGGGTTTATCTATTTTTAAATTTTTAGCATGAAAAACTATTAAAGTTAAAAATCTTCTTCCAAAATATCATTTTTGTCAAAAGAAATTTTCTGCAAATTTACTGGATATATTTGCGAGCTTTTTGGTTAAAATAAGAAAATGCT
>MINK01191342.1:0-21298 GCA_001735545.1 Phormia regina | reverse complement strand
ATAAACTATTGAAGGTATACGAAATATATGAAGTGTACAAATAGTTTTGTCCCTAACTGCATTTTTTTTCTTTCTAGTCTTGGTTTATGAAATACTCGTAAACATATGCAAGTATTTAAAAAGACATTTTCTTGCTGATATTCTTTTTTTATTTTATTTTTTCTAAAAGTACACAAAAAAATATGTTAGAAAAAAACATAGAAACTAGAAAAAAAATTATGAAACGAGATAAAAATGTTGAACATTTTGAAAATTTCAGTATTTTATAGTATAGTCAGAGAAACAACTGGTTGTGCTAGTTTTCTATGAATATATAATATAATTGTATACTTTAAGGAGTTAAGTTGCTTTTTAAACTTACACACATACAAAGATATTATATACACATCTAAAGTATGTTTATACTTTAGATGGATGATGGCAGATGGTTAGAAAAACATAATTAGATAGATAGAAAAAGAAACAAGAATTAAAATGTTAAAATAAAAAAGAATCTCTAACGAAAAATCTGCAAACATTGCATTTAATTTCATTACATTTTATAAAGCATACTTTTTAGGTGATAATAATAAAATAGAAAGAAAATTGTTTTGTATATAAAGTCAGAACTGTAAACATCAGCTTGCAATTAGTTGAATATGTGGCACTTTGAAAATTTAGCACTAAGAAATTTAATAGGAAAAACTATAAAATATAATTGGTGGTAATTAAAATTTTAATAATTTAATTAATAAATGATATTATATACTCAAATTTAAAGCATACTTAAGGGGATTTCTTTATGATAATTTCCATCTTTCTTACCTTTTTTAACTTTAACTATTAAATTATTTAAACATTTTAATTATACTTTAAGGCAACTTTTCATTAATAAAACTAAAACCACTAATTTTAGCAAAATTCCTTAGTAAATCCCTTAAAGTGAACTAGACATTTGTACCTTAATCATATGAATAATTTAAATTCCTTATAAGATTCCTGAATACAAATGTCGATAAATTGCTTTTGTTTGTATAGCATACTATTAGGCATTTAAATGTATAACAAATTGTAGCCTATTTTAAGGAGGCAACTAATTCAATTTATGCTTTAATCTGGTATTAAATTTAAACATCAGCTTAAATATAGTTAAATATTAATTTTCAAAACACTTATACTTAAAATCAAATATATAGTTATCTGCTATATTGGAATTTGTAATCACACGTATTTATATTTACGTGTGTGATAAAAAAAAAAATCTTTACGAAAATAAATTGAATTTTGTTCTAGTAAATATTTGTCTTTTATTTTTTGCAAAAATAAAAAATTTATATAACTTATATCCTTAAAATATGTTATTTTGTCATCTTTAAAAGCTTGGTCATATAGGAATTAAATATAAGAAGAAAAATCAATGTAGTTGTTTTTGCTAGCGATATTAGTGGAGGGGAGAAATATGAGTGACAGACATACTATGAGTTACCAAAAAGCACATGCTTTTTTTCATCAGATATATTTTATTTCTTTATATGTGTTTTTTTTTTTTTACTTCATGCATCCTTAACTTAACACAATACTCTTATTTCATATAATTTTTGTATAACTCGTGTTTATATATATTTTTAGAGGGGAGTTTTGTTTTATAAAATGACATAATGAAAGTTTTAAAATTTAGAGAATTATTTAAACTGGAATAGTTTTTTATTTATTAAGCTATTCATCAGATAATGACGAATTTAAAACAATTAAAAGCAGTTTCATATTAAAAATATATATATTTTTTGAAGTTAAGAATTAAAAGCTGTGCTTTTTCAAAAAAATCTGTAACTTGTGTCTGGTACTTTTTTGAAAATCAGCCGTTTTAGGGAGAAAACGGGTAAAAACTGTATTTTGGCACCATATGTATCTTTGAAACCAATGAACATACAGATAAAATTTATATCGTATTCATAACTTAACAAAAATGTAGTCCTATGTGGATAAGATTTACAAGAGTGGAATTTGTGGCCCTATGAGTAAGAAATCAACAGGAGGGACTTTTTGGCACTTTATGTTCTTCTAATGGTACTTTTTGAATTTTCTTTAATATTTAACCTAGAAACATGAAATTAAAAACGCATGGTCCAATGCTGGAAAGAATTCACAAAGGGGGACTTTGCGGTACTATTTCGTTCTTCTAATGGTACTTTTTGTATTTTCTATAGGGACTTTGTGGTACTTTTTTGTTATTTTAAAATTTTTGGAAATTTCTATAATTATGAACTTAGAAACATGAAATTTGGGTCCTTAGTTAATGAGAATTCATAAGAGGGGACTTTGTGGCACATTTTTGTTATTTGAATGGTACTTTTAAATTTTCTAAAATTTTGAACCTAGAAACATGAAATTAGGGTTATGTGGTCCTAAGTGAATGAGAATCCATAACAGGGGATTTTGTGGTACTTTTTTGTTCTTCTAATGGTACTTTTTGAATTTCCTGTAATATTTAACATAGAAACATGAAATTAAATATACATGGTCCTATATGGGAAAAAATCACAAGAGTGGTCTTTATGGAACTTTTCTGTTCTTGTTCTAATGGTACTTTCTAATTTTTTATAATTATGAACGTAGAAAGATGAAATTAATGATATGTAGTCCTAAATAAATGTGAATTCATAAGAGAAGATTTTATGGTACCTTTTTGTTCTGATGGTACTTTTCGAATTTTCTATAATTTTTAATTTAGAAACATGGTCATAAGTTAATGAAAATTCGTTAGGGGACATTGTGGTACTTTTTCGTTCATATGATTGTTTGTTGTATTTTTAAAGAATTTCAAAGCTTGTGATTCCATGTCAAAACGGATTCCAAGTCTTGTTGAAATATCCTTTACTGTAGAAGAATTTTTCCTAAAAAATTAATTGTAATTTTAATTTATATTATTATTATTATTATTATTATTATTCAATAAAACCCGCGCAATGCTGGGTCAATTAGCTTATTAAAAATTCATTCCTATTTCTTTCCTTTGAGATAATAATATTAAATCAATGAACTTTTAAAATTTTATCATAAAACGTGGCTACGGTTTCTATATAAATATAAAATGATTAATTTCTTTTATTTTAAAAATAAATCTAAAATCTTTTCAAATTTATTTTCCTTAAAAACTTAATTGATTATTATTAATTACCATAATTAAATTACTTAATTCTCTATGGGTGGTGGTATATTTTTCTCTATTTTCTAAGAACTATAATAATTATTTAATAAAATTTTATTATACATCATAAATTTTCTAAGCTTTTTTTACGAGTAAATAAACTACAATATAATTAATTTTTTATTTGAAAATTCTTTTTGATATTTTTATGACGTGATACTTGTGTTTATTTATTACCTTTAAGACTCATGTTATCTGAAGTATTTCCAAAATAAGCTATAATTTGTTGATATAAAATTGTAAATAAATTAATTTTTATATTTGCACAGATTTGGACGATTGTGTCTGGTGAATTTGAAGTGGCAATACGTTTTTATTGTACATGTTTTAAGTGATAAGAGTTTTTATAGACTAAAGCCTAATGACTATGTAATAATGAAGAAAGTTTATTTGATTATTATGAGACTAAAAAAGATTTGTCAACTTATGGAAAATAAATTGCGTTTTAAAATAATATTAATGGCAATTGACTGTATTATTCAGTGTGTGATATATATTTATTATAATTAGAACATAAGGAATATTTTATAGGAATATTGCTAGTTAATCTTAAAAATATTTGATATTCAAATTGACCCAAATAGTTGATATATATTTTTCACAACTATACTTTGTTTATATTATTATCTACATATTATTTTAAAGACATTATCATTTCTTTAAATTTAACGCACAACTTGCGTATTTTAAATCACATGTATTGCGATAAAAAGAACACACTTTAATAATTTGGCGATTGGAACGCGACTAACGTGTGCGATATATGTATATGTTTTTTATTAATGAATATTATTATTTTCGTTTATAAAATTTCCACCATTGAAAAAAATCGAATTCATCTTATTGAAAGATATAGAAAGAAGTCATTTTTAAGGAAGTTAATTTTCACTACTTCCAAAGTATCAAAAGATATATATTTTCGGGATCTTCTTTCACATATTTGTTACGAAAAATTAATTATATTTATTATAATAAAATCTTTTTATTATAATAAATTATATGTAATATAAATTTCATTAAATTTCCCTGCAGCGATAAAAAGAAAAATCCAAAGAATCAGTTTTTCATAACATTGTGGACATGACTTAATATTCATTGAATAGGTATCAAAAAAGAGAACATCTTCCTATGACAAGCCTATAATCAATTCATTAGAAATAATCCGAATTTGCATTATTTCTGGATCACAAGTTCAGGAACTTATTAACTTCTTTGGATGTTCTTTTTTTTGCTGGGTATTTTTGCTGTGAACCTTCTTCACGCCATTTCCCGAAAAACTCAAAATTTGGATTGAAAGCATATTATTAAGAAATTATGTTAATATTTAGACCCAAATAAAAATTGAGGTCCAATATAAATTCATACATTTTTGTACTAAAATACTAGACCAGCGAAAACTTAAAAGAATCAAGGAAAATTGCTCGTCTAAAAGAAAAGACTTAATGAAAAATCTGTACTAAAGCCACTGCTATCTGATTTATAGTAATTTTTCGTTTTAAAAATGGCCTATTGACGATTTGATAGTTTTCATTTAATTTCAATTTAAACTTGATTATTCATTTTGTGACGATTTCAAATAGTTGATTTGACTATTTTTTTCTCTAAATTTGGCAATTTTTCACCAAATTTATCTAGCAACTATAACTAAAGCATAAAATACAATTTATACATAAGTGAGAAGCTCAAAATTTTATTTAAGTGGATTATTTCGAGCTTGATTCTCAAGTCTAATTTTGAATAAATAGGTATAATTAAAAAAACGAAAGAAGAAGGTATAGTCGGTCAAGACCGACCAGATGATACCCTACACCATTGCCTATGTGTACATAAACTCGGGAAAGAGCAAATGTGGACCTATATTTGCATTTAGTGAAAAGTAACAACATATTATTGCAGATTATTGCGTCGATACTAAAATTCACATGTATTTATGCACTTTTTGGCGATTTTTAAGGTATGTTTGAGTGTTAAAACTCTATTCCGGGAGAACATTTGTATGGGAGCNNNGACTATAGTCCTGACTATGACGACTATAGTCTGAACTATAGACGACTATAGTCTGACTATAGACGGATCCTAGTCCTGACTATAGAACGAATATAGTCTGAACTATAGAACGACTATAGTCTGACTTAAGAACGACTATAGTCTGAAACTATAGACGACCATAGTTTGACTATAGACGACTATAGTCTGACTATAGACCGACTATAGTCTGACCTATAGACGACTATAGTCTGACTATAGACGAACTATAGTCTGACCTTATAGACGACTATAGTTTGAACTATAGAAACGACTATAGTCCTGACTATAGCGACTTAATAGTTCTGTCTATAAGACGACTATTAGTTTGTCCCTAATAGAACCCGACTATAGTCTGGACATAGACGACTATAGTTCTGAAGACTATAGTTGGCTATAGACGACCTATAGTCTGACTAATAGACGACTATAATCTGACTTAATAGACGACCCCTATAGTCTGGAACTATACGACGACCTAAATCTGACTAATAAACGAACTAATTCCTGGTCTATAAGGACGACTATAGTCTATCTATAAGACGACTATAGTCTGACTATAGACGACATAGCTCTGACTATATAGTCCTGGTAATAGACGACTATGGTCTGGTCTATAGACGAACTAATAGTCTGACTATAGACGACTATAGTCTTGACTATAGATGGATATGGTCTGGTCTGTAGACGACCTATAGGTCTTCCTATAGACGACCTATAGTCTATTATGGAGACGACTACAAGTCTGTCTATAGACGACTATAGTCATCTATAGACGACTACAGTCTGGTCTATAGAACGACTATAGTCTAATCTATAGACGACTACAGTCTGTTCCTATAGACGGACATATAGCTCTATCCTATAGACGACTATAGTCCCTAATCCTATAGACGACTACAGTCCTGTCTTAATAGACGACTATAGGTCTAATCTATAGACGACTACAGTCTGTCTATAAGACGACTATAGTCTATCTAATAGACGACTACGTCGCGTCTATAGAACGACTATAGTTCCTATCTATAGACGACCTACAGTCTGTCATGACGACTATAGTCTGTCTATAGACGAGTTTTTTTTTTTTTTTTTTTTTTTTTTTTTTTTTTTTTTTTTTTTTTTCTATAATCTGTCTAATAGACGACTAATAGTCCTGACTATAGACGACTATGGTCAGTCTATAGAGAACTATGGTCTGTCTAATAGACGACTACAGTCCTGTCTATAGACGACTATAGTCTATCTTCATAGACGAACTACAGTCTGTCTATAGACCGACTATAGTCCCCTGTCCCTATAGACGACTATAGTCTAATCTATAGACGACTACAGTTCTGTCTATAGACGACTTAGTCCTTCTATAGAGCGACTAACAGTCTGTCCTATTAGACGGAACTATAAGTCCCTATTATAGACGACTACAGTCTGTCTATAGACGACTATGGTCTGTTCTATAGACGACTATAGTCCTAATCTATAGACGACTATAGTCCTGCTATAGACGACTAATGTCAAAGTTCTATAGACGACTAATGGTCTGTCTATAGACCGACTTATGGCTGTCTATAGACGACTCAAGTCCTATCTATAGACGACTACAGTCCTGTCTACTAGACGACTATAGTTATCTATAGACGACTATAGTTCCTGACTATAGACGACTATGGTCAGTCTATAGAACCGGACTATGGTCTGTCTATAGACGACTATGGTCCCTGTCTATAGAGACTAATAGTCCTATCTATAGACGACTACAGTCTGTTATAGATGACTACCAGTCGTTATAGACGACTAAAATAGTCTATCTATAGACGACTACAGTCTGTCTATAGACGACTATAGTCTATCTATAGAGACTACAGTCTGTCTATAAGACGACTATAGTCTTCTATAGACGACTAAGTCCTGGTCCTATAGACGACGCTATAGTCATAATATAGCGACTACAGTCTGTCTAATAGACGACTATAGTTGTCCTAATGAGACTATAACTGTCCTAATAGAACGACTATAGTCTGACTATAGACGACTATGTCAGTCTAAATAGACGACTATGGTCTGTCCATAGAGCCGAAATATGGTCCTGTCTTAGACGACTATACTCTAATCCTATAGACGACTTATAGTCCCCTGACTATAGACGACTATGGTCAGTCCTATAGACCGAACTTAATGGTCTGTCTATAGACGACTATGGTCTGTCTATAAGAAACGAACTATAGTCCTATTCTTAGACGACCTACAAGTCTGTCCTAATAGACGACTAATAGTCTATCTATAGACGAACTAAATAAGTCTGACTATAGACCCGAAATATGGTCATCTATAGACGACTATGGTCCTGTCCTTATAGGACGACTAATGGTCTGTCTAAGACACTATAGTCCTATTATAGACGACTACAGTCCCTGTCCCTATAGATGACTACAGTCTGTCCCTATAGACGACTAATAGTCTTCTATAGACGACTACAAGTCCTGTCCTATAGACGACGTATAGTCTATCTATAGACGACTACAGTCCTGTCTATAGACCGACTATAGTCCTAATCTATGACGAACTACAGTCTGTCTATAGACGACTATAGTCTGACTATAGACGTCTCTAGTCCTGGACTTATAGACGACTAATTAGTCTGTCTAAGCTGACTATGGTTTGACTATAGACGACTATAGTCTGTCGACATAGGTTGTCCCATAGACGAATATAATTCTGCCCTATGAGACGACTATAGTCTGTCTATAGACGACTATAGTTTATAACGACTATAGTCTAAATAAACGAACTATAGCTTTTTCTCTTGACTCTTGAGTAAGTTTTTTAAGACTTATAGTCTAGTCGACTTATAAGTTAATTGTTCGACTACATTGTATTTGGCTATGGTAATTTAGAATTACTAGAACTGTTGGGTAAAGATTTCAAGTCAAACTTAGCTACATATATTTAATATGTGTACATTTATTTACATACATTTCTATGTTTTTCAATTGAAAACTGATTGTTTTGTTTTTTTTTTCTACTCTGAAGGACATTGTGCATTGCTCTAGAACTATTTATGTGTACATATTTTCTAGTAAAAAAACAACAACAATTGTGCCCATTTGTGGGGGATTTTTTGCAAATAGAAAATAAATACAAAAAAAAATTATAAACTTAAAAGCATTTTATTATTCTAAAATATATAGCTACATATATATGTAAATACATATACATATGTATCTCACAAATGACACAATAATCGAAATAAATTTCAATATAGATTTTAATATACGAAATTGATATTCTAAGAAAAACTATGGGAATATATTTAAATATTTGTATGTTTTTTTTTTATTTTTGTGAAAGATTTTTACATATTTTAAGGTTTAGATTTTTTTATGAAAAACTTTGTTGAGTTTTTTAAATATAAAGATTTTTAATTTAATTTTTGATTTTTATTTAGAACTTAAGAAAATTTTTTATTTTTCATTTTATTTCTTAGTAAATTATTTGTAATAATTTAAACTTTCAACACTTTTTATAAGGGTTTTTTTGCTGAACAAAATTATTGTTCTCATATTTTTATTATTTATTTATAATAAATTTCGTAAACAAGACACGATTTCTATAAACTTTTTAAGGCTAAAACATGCAGGAATTTCATTTATACAAACGTTGGCATTATAAGCACAACTATAAAGGTTTAAATAAGTTTAAACTTATCTTGTCTTCCAACTATTAAGAATACAAATATGTAATAGCACATGTTGCAGTTTAAGCTGTTGCAACTATGATGTTATTTCCTATTTGGAGAAGAAGAAAAAAGAACGAAATTTTCTTGCTACAAGTTGGATTTGCTTAAAGCAAATAAATCCTTAAAGGAAATATATGTAGGAGAGAAAGAGAGAAAAATTGAATGAAAAACTTTAGCTGGCGGTATTAAGGAAAATAAAAAGAAAAACTATTAGATGGCGTGTGAAAACGCTCGTTACTAACACTTAAAATTTGTTAAAGTAAATTTAAAATATTTAGGTTTATTTTTAGTGTTTTTAGAGAGCAAAAAATATTTTAATAGAAGAAGAGAAAAGAGAAAGCAGATGCAATTAAGTAAGAGAGCACAAGTATATTAGAATGATAACCATTATTATTTAGAACAGAATGAGAGTTTCTCTCAATATTGCGGACAATTAGGATTAAATTGGGTATAAAAAATAAAGCATACGTTAAGGCGTTAACCAAAATTATATTATTAATTATTAAATATTATTAATTTATAATTCTATAGTTTCCAAAAATATTAAAATAAAATATTTTTTTTTTAGTTTTCTTTAATAAAAAAATATTTTTTTATTGAAATTTTTTCAGAATTATTTCCTTTCTGTTGCAAATGTTTCAAATATTCTCTGTAAACTTCTTAGAAAATTGTAGCTTTATATTTATTGTTACACAATTAAAACCTTTTCCCTCCTTATATAGACAACTATTTTTTTGAAAATGAAACTTTTACTTTAAACACAACTTTATGTCTGAGTAAATTTCTTTAGAAAAAACTTAATGTTTTCCTGTTACTCTTTTACCTTTTTTAACTATAAAAGCAAAGTAATCTATAGTTGTATTTTAAGAATTATTGTTATTTTTATAGTTTTTTTGTTGTACTTCTTCTTTATTATTATTTTTTTCGTATAAAATCCGATAAAAACTTAATAAGCTTTATTGCTTAAGCAGGTGGGCTGCAAAATGTTTTATTTCCAAGAAGGAGATAATTTGATAAAAAAAGTTTTCTTAGTAAAAATCGATATTTTATAAGAAAATCTTAAATTGCCTGTAACTTGCTTAAAACGCATTTAAATGGCAAAAGGACGTTATTCTGTGATCACTTAGTTTTCTTAGTAAAAATTGAGTTNNTATTATTAAACAAAATGTCTTTGTTATAACCTCATATGATATTAACTGCTTTATCGACCTTTCAAACGATATTTGAAAATAACGTTCAGATAGAAAAAAACAAACTGGCAACAACCGCTAGGTGAATAACAAACAATAACTCTACACTTCCCTCTCAAAGGATAACATTACCACTGTTAATAATGCACACTTTCACCTCAAAGTAACACACCATATCTAAGCCAACAAAACCCAATACAGCCAAGACAATAACCTAATATATATTTCGATAATGCCGTTTTCCCAACAGCATTATCATTAAACAAATCTGTATAACAATTTCATGATATATGTGAAGGAAGATCTTAAATTTTGTGATCAAAAATTAAAAATTGACAAAAATTGTAAAATCGATTTTTTATAAGAAATTCTTTAATTGCTTGTAACTAGCTTAAAACGCATTTAAATGGCAAAAGGACGTTATTCTGTGATCACTTAGTTTTCTTAGTAAAAATCGATTTTTTATAAGAAAATCTTAAATTGCCTGTAACTTGCTTAAAACGCATTTAAATGGCAAAAGGACGTTATTCTGTGATCACTTAGTTTTCTTAGTAAAAATCGATTTTTTATAAGAAAATCTTAAATTGCCTGTAACTTGCTTAAAACGCATTTAAATGGCAAAAGGACGTTATTTTGTGATCACTTAGTTTTCTTTTATATGATTTCGGTTTAAATAAAAATTAGATTTTTTAATTTTTATATATTTTTTTCTTTTTATTTTATTATAATTATTGTTTTTTTATTAATTTTACTTAAAGCTAAATAATAATCTACTTCTTTCATTTNNAATAAGACTTACAAAAAATAAACCATTTTAACTCCAAAAAGGATGTTTTTTAAAATGCTAATTTTTGTAAATATTTTAAATTTTTTATATAAATAACTCCTAAACCAATAGAGACTCCAACTGGAAATTTGCCATAAATATAGAGATATCAATATATGTATTTTTTAATGGTTTTAAAATACCATTTTTTGTAGTTATTAAGCTTTTATCTTTATATTAGAAATTTTAATTTTTGAACTTTAAAATATTTTACCTGTCCTTTTAAAGTCCATTAATTTTTCTATTAAATGAAATAAAAGCAAGAATTGTACAATGTTTACTTTATAAGTTATGAGCAATAAAGTGTGATTACTTTTATAAAAAAATTCAACCGCTTTTGGATTTTTGAAACGTCAAATATTTGGACCAGATGTAACNNTCAAATACATATTTTTGTTTGTTTTATTTAATAATTATTTTATTTACCATTGTGGTTATTAAAAAATACCAGAATATTAAATTAAATATTAGTAATAAGTGATTGTATTGAACGTCCCTACTGTAAATACCATATATACACACACACACACACTTGTAATAAGTGGTATAGTTGTTCAGTCAATATAATTCTCATTCAGTTAACANAGATCGATTTAAATGCAAAAGACGTTTTTTCTGTGATCACTATTTTTCTTAGTAAAAAATCGATTTTTTTATAGAAAATCTTGAATTGCCAGCTAACTTGCTTAAAACGCATTTAAATGGCAAAAAAAGGACGTTTTTCTGTGATCACTTGGGTTTTCTTAGTACAAAATCGATTTTTTAATAAAAAATCTTGAATTGCCATTAAACTTGCTTAAAACGCATTTAAATGGCAAAAAAGGACGTTTTCTGTGATCACTTATTTTTCATAGTAAATATCGAATATTTTATAAGAAAAATCTTAAAATTGCTGTAACTTCGCTTAAAACGCATTTTAAATGGCAAAAGGACGTTTTTCTGGTGATCACTTAGTTTTTTCATAGTAAAATATCAATATTTTAATAAGAAAATCTTAATTGGCCCTGTAACTGCTTATAAACGCATTTAAAAATGGCAAAAGACGTTTTTCTGTGTCACTTAATTTTCGTATTGAAAATCGATTTTTTATAAAAAAATCTAAAAACTGCTTGTAACTGCTTAAACGCATTTAAATGGCCAAAAGGACGTTATTCTGTGATCACTTCGTTTTTACTAAAATTGGTATTTTTTATAAGAAATCTTTAATGGCTGTAAAACTTGCTTAAAACGTCATTTAAATGGGGGGGCAAAAGGACGTTATTCTGGTGGATCACTTCGTTTTTTACTAAAAATTGGTTTTTTTAATAAGAAAATCTTAAATTGGCTGTAACTTGCTTAAAACGCATTTAAATGGCAAAAAAGACGTTATTCTGTGATCACTTAGTTTTTACTAAAACATTGTTTTTTTATAAGAAAATCTTAAAATTGCCTGTAACTTGCTTAAACGCAATTTTAAATGGCAAAAGGAACGTTTATTCTGTGATTCATTAGTTTTCCTTATGTAAAAGAAATCGATTTTTTATAAAAAAAATCTTAAACTGCCTGTAACTTGCTTAAAACGCATTTAAATGGCAAAAGACGTTATTCTGTGATCAACTTCGTTTTTTTGACTAAAAATTGTTTTTTTATAAGAAAAATCTTAAATTGCCTGTAACTTTGCTTAAAAAAACGCATTTAAATGGCAAAAAGCACGTTATTCTGTGATCACTTAATTTTTCGTATTGAAAAATCGATTTTTTATAAAAAATCTTAAACTGCCTGTAACTTGCTTAAACGCATTTAAATGGCAAAAGGAGTTTATTTGTTGATCACTTCGTTTTTACTAAAAAATTGGTTTTTTAATAAAAAAAATCTTTAATTGGCCTGTAACTTGCTTAAAACGCCAAATTTAAATGGCAAAGGAACGTTCATTCTGTGATCACTTCGTTTTTTACTAAAAATTGTTTTTTTATACGAAAATCTTTAATTGGCTGTAACTTGCTTCCAAACTGCCAATTTAAATGGCAAAAGACGTTATTCTGGTGATACACTTAGTTTTTTACTAAAATTGGTTTTTTTTTATAAGAAAATCTTTAATTTGCTGTAACTTGCTTAAAACGCAATTTAAAAATGGCAAAAAGGAACGTTATTCTGTGATCACTTTTAGTTTTCTTAGTAAAAAGATCGATTTTTTATAAAAAAATCTTAAAACTGCCTTTGTTAACTTGCTAAACGCATTTAAATGGCAAAAAGGGACGTTATTCTGTGATACTTCGTTTTTTACTAAAAATTGTTATTTTTATAAGAAAATCTTTATTGCCCTGTAACTTGCTTTAAACGCATTTAAATGGCAAAAAGACGTTATTCTGTGATCACTTAATTTTTCGTATTGAAAAATGATTTTTTATAAAAAAATCTTAACTTGCTTGTAAACTTGCTTAAAAACGCAATTTAAATGGCAAAAGGACGTTTATTCTGTGAAATCACTTCGTTTTTTTACTAAATGGTTTTTTAGAAAATCTTTATTGCCTGTCACTTGGCTTAAACGCATTTAAATGGCAAAAGGCGTTTATTCTGTGATCACTTCGGTTTTTTACTAAAAATTGTTTTTTTTATAAGAAAATTTTTAATTGTGCCTGTAACTGCTTAAAACGCATTTAAATGGCAAAAAGAACGTTATTTCTGTGATACTTAGTTTTTTTACTAAAAATTGTTTTTTTTATAAGAAAATCTTTTAATTGGCTGTAACTTGCTTAAAACGCATTTAAATGGCAAAGGGACGTTAATTTCTGTGATCACTTAGTTTTCTTAGTAAAAAATCGAATATTTTATAAAAAAAAATCACCCTCCCCCTAATCTTAAACTGCCCTGTAACTTGCTTAAAACACATTTAAATGGCAAAGGAAACGTTATTCTGTGATCAACTTAGTTTTTTACTAAAATTGTTTCTTTATAAAGAAAATCTTATTTGCCTGTAACTGCTTAAAACGCATTTAAATGGCAAAAGGACGTTATTCTGTGATCACTTAGGTTTTCTTTAGTAAAATCGATTTTTTATAAAAAAATCTTAAACTGCCTGTAACTTGCTTAAAAACACATTTAAATGGCAAAAGGACGTTATTCTGTGGATCACTTAAGTTTTACTAAAAATTGTTTTTTATAAGAAAATCTTTAATTGGCCCTGTAACTTGCTTAAAACTTTAATGGCAAAGAGTTATCTGTGATTCACTTAGTTTTTTTACTAAAAATGTTTTTTTATAAGAAATCTTTAATTGGCCTGTAACTTGCTTAAACCGCATTTAATGGCAAAAAGACGTTATTCTGTGATCACTTTTTACTAAAAATTTTTAACTAAAAATTGTTTTTTTTTATAAGAAATCTTGAGATTGCCAGTAACTTGCTTAAAACGCATTTAAATGGCCAAACCAGGACGTTTATTCTTGTGATTCACTTAGTTTTCTTAGTAAAAATCGATTTTTTATAAAAAAAATCTTAAACTGCCTGTACTTGCTTAAAAAACATTTAAATTGGCAAAAAACGTTATTCCTGTGATCAACTTAGTTTTTTTACTAAAAAAATTGTTTTTTTCTATTAAGAAAATCTTTAATTGCCTGTAATTCTAAAAACGCATTTAATGGCAAAGGACGTTATTCTGTTGATCACTTAGTTTTTCTTAGTAAAAAATCGATTTTTTATAAAAAAATCTTAAACTGCCTGTAACTTGCTTAGAACGCATTTAAATGGCAAAAAGACGTTTATTCTGTGAATCACTTTCGTTTTTAACTAAAAAATTGTTTTTTTTATAAGAAAATCTTTAATTGCCTTTGTAACTTTTGCTTAAAACGCATTTAAATGGCAAAAAGACCTTTTCTGTGAATCACTTAATTTTCGTATTGAAAATCGATTTTTTATAAAAAAATCTTAAACTGCTTGTAACTTGCTTAAAACCGCATTTAAATGGCAAAAGGAACGTTATCTTGTGATCACTTCGTTTTTTTTACTAAAATTGTTTTTTTATAAGGAAAAATCTTTAATGCCTGTAAACTTGCTTAAAACGCATTTAATGCAAAAAGACGTTATTCTGCTGATCAACTTAGTTTTTTTTAACTAAAAATTGTTTTTTTATAAGAAAATCTTTAATTGCCTGTAACTTGCTTAAAACGCATTTAAATGGCAAGGACGTTATTCCTGTGATACACTTAGTTTTTCTTAGTAAAAATCGATTTTTTAATAAAAAAATCTTAAAACTGCCATGTAACTTGCTTAAATACGGCATTAAATGGCAAAAAGAAGTTATTTCTGTGAATCACTTGTTTTTTACTAAAAATTGTTTTTTTTATAAGAAAATCTTTAAATTGCCTGTAACTTGCATTAAACACGCATTTAAATGCAAAAAGACGTTTTCTGGTGATCACTTAAATTTTCGTATTGAAAAATCGATTTTTTATAAAAAAATCTTAAAAAACTGCTTTTGGTAACTTTGCTTAAAACCATTTAAATGGCAAAGGACGTTATTTCTGTGATCACTTCGTTTTTTCTAAAAATTGTTTTTTTATAAGAAAATCTTTAAATTGCCTGTTAACTTGCATTAAAACGCATTTAATGGCAAAAGGACGTTATCTGTGATCACTTCGTTTTTACTAAAAAATTGTTTTTTTTATAAGAAAATCTTTAATTGCCTGTAACTTGCTTAAAACGCAATTTAAATGGAAAAGACGTTATTTCCTGTGATCACTTAGTTTTTTTTAAACTAAAATTGTGTTTTTTTCTAAAGAAAATCTTAATTGGCTGTAACTTGCTTAAAACGCATTTAATGCAAAGGGACGTTATTAACTGTGATTCACTTAGTTTTGCTTCGTAAAAATCGATATTTTATAAAAAAAATCTTAAAAACTGCCTGGTAACTTGGTTAAAACACATTTTAATGGCAAAAGGGACGTTATTCTGTGATCACTTAGTTTTTTTTACTAAAATTGTTTTTTTAATAGAAAATCTTTAATTGCTGTAACTTGCTTAAAAACGCATTTAAATGCAAAAGGACGTTATTCTGTGTATCACTTGTTTTTCTTAGTAAAAAATCGATTTTTTAAATAAAAATTTAAAACTGCCTGTAACTTGCTTAAACGCATTTAATGGCAAAAAGACGTTATTCTGTGATCACTTAGTTTTTACTTAAAAATTGTTTTTTTTATAAGAAAAAATCTTTAAATTGGCTGTAACTTGCTTAAAAACGCCTTTAAAATGGCAAAGGGACCGTTTTATTATGTGATCACTTAGTCTTTCTAGTAAATTAATTCGATAATTTTATTAAAAAAATCTTAAAACTGCTGTTAACTTGGGTTAAAACACATTAAATGGCAAAAGGACGTTATTCTGTGATCACTTAGTTTTTTTACTAAAAATTGTTTTTTTATAAGAAAAATCTTTAATTGCCTGTAAACTTTGCCTTAAAAAACGCATTTAAATGGCAAAAAAAGGACGTTTATTCTGTGATCCCCTTAGTTTTTCTAGTAAACTCGGATTTTCTTATAAAAAAATCTTAAAACTGCCTGTACAACTTGCTTAAAACGCATTTAAATGGCAAAAAAGACGCTTTATTCTGTGATCACTTCGTTTTTAACTAAAAATTGTTTTTTTTATATAAGAAAATCTTTAATTGCCTGTAACTTGCTTAAAACGCATTTTAAAATGGCCAAAAAGACGTTAATTCTGTGAATTTCACTTAATTTTTCGTATTGGAAAAATCGATTTTTTATAAAAAAATCTTAAAACTGATTGTAACTGCTTAAAACGCATTTACAATGGCAAAAGGAACGTTATTCTGTGGATCACTCGTTTTTACCTAAAAAATTGTTTTTTTAAATGGTAAAAAGATGTTATTTTGTGATCACTAACTTTTTTTATGTTATTTTGTGATCACAAACTTTTTTTATGTTATGGATTGTAACTTAACTTTTCTTAGTAAAAATCGATATTTTATAAAAAAATCTTTAATTGCCTGTAACTTGCTTAAAACGCATTTAAATGGCAAAAGGACGTTATTTTGTGATCACTTAGTTTTCTTACTAAAAATCGATATTTTATAAGAAAATCTTTAATTGCCTGTAACTTGCTTAAAACGCATTTAAATGGCAAAAGGACGTTATTTTGTGATCACTAATTTTTCTTACTAAAAATCGATATTTTATATGAAAATCTTAAATTGCTTGTAACTGGCTTAAAACGCATGAAAATAACAAAAGGATGTTATTTTGTGATCACCAGTTTTTCTTACTAAAAATCGATATTTTATAAGAAAATCTTTAATTGCCTGTAATTTGCTTAAAACGCATTTAAATGGAAAAAGGACGTTATTTTGAGATCACTTAGAAGAAAATATTAATATTAAATTTGGTAACAGAACTTTCGGTTGAGTCCAAAAAATACAGATTTAAAACATTTAATACTCCTCGCGTAATGAAGCATAATGGTGTTTGTAATATATCGGGGGTTATAATCACTTTAAATTTTCAGCTAGATATCTCATTATCAGGGAACTCTAAAGGGATTTTCCAAGGATATACTATTTCCTCCAATTGTTGTTCCCAGAAGAAATTTATGTTCCAAGTAGATTTTGAACCGATTTATTAGGATTAAAACTTCAAGACTTGGTCATACTTTTTTAAGATCTTCCGTTTCCGAAGAACTTCTTTTGCACAAAATATTTTATAATTGTTTTCAAGTTTTGTATATTTTTTTCGACAACAAACGAAAAAATGTTAAGCCAGAGAAACTATATAGTTAGTTATTACGTTCATTTTAGTTTTTTGCATTTTGAATCCTTTATTCCAATTGCATATAATAATCATAAGAAAAAATATTTTTTTTTTCCAAAACTAAATAATTCCAAATACTTATATTTATGTATATGAATCTAAGATTTAAAATCTTAGTAAGAATCGATTTATGTTTAAGAATTGTAAATGCCTGTGGACTCTGCGTTAAAACTCATTTAAATGGCAAAGGACGTTATTCTGTGATCACTTAGTTTTCTTAGTAAAAATCGATTTTTTATAAAAAAATCTTTAATTGCCTGTAACTTTGCCTCACTTAGTTTTTTTGGGAATTTAAAGAATTTAAACATATTTTTTATAAATTATTTATTTATTTCTCCAAAAATTATTCGTTTAAATAATACAGTACCAAATAAATAAAAACTTATCTAAGAAAATATTTATATCCCTGCAACCATTATAATTAACCTCTCCAACCATTGTAACTAACACCCAAACCAAAACCATAATCTGTTTTACCACTAAAAGGACCATTCAACCACCTTGAACCACCAGCATTAGCATTCACTTTGGTAAAACCATCATTGGAAGTAAACAAATTAGAATAACCATTCACTGAGGCCTGTTTGCCAATACCCGAGAAACGTGTTAGACCAGCATTTAAACCATGACCATTGGCATGAGAATAGCCTAACAGACCACCAGTTTTATCAAATTTAAAACCATTATCCATGGCTACATTCGATTTGAAAAAGGTACCATCTACACTATGGCGGTTGTTGTTAAAGATATTGGCTGATACGGATTTGGTTAAAGTATCACTGACGCCCTTATTAATATCACGACTTATGGCAGCTTTTAAGCCCAAACCATTTTCCCAAGCCACAGAGCCACTAGTTTGTTGGGGTTTGAAGTCGAGACCTTTGATTTTGGAATCCATTTGCGAGACTTGAGCGGAGATAGTATTGAGATTATCTACTTTTAAATTGGCACCAGCTTGTTTAATGAAATGATCACTAATGGGAGTTTGAACTTTGGTAACAGAGGCTCCAAGATTATTACTAAAAATGGTATGAAAAAGTATAAAATTATTAAAATATTTAAAAAATTTTAATTATTTTTAAGACTTACGTAGCTAATCCTACACCAGCTCCTGTTACGGTATGCCCACCATTAGTATTACCGCTGGCAAATACGGTACCATGACCAGCAATATTTTTATCTCCTACAACTTTGGTAGCTTGAATTGAAACATCTTGTCCCCCATTGGAATTTGTGGCTACTGAATCTTGAAATTTGACCTCACGTCTTACACGAATATATTGTATGGGACGCGCTGTGGTAGGAGGTGGATAATAAACTAAATGTTGTGGGTAGACTCTTTGAGGATAAGCTTGTGCTATAGTAGCCAAAGCCAAAAAGGCTGCCAATAATATAAAAATGCTCTTCATGATTTATTTTCTATTTTTGAGAGATTTACTGTGAGGTGTTTAAAGTCGTTATTGTAACTGATACTTTGTAGAAGAGATCTTGTAGCTTTTATATTCAATTAAGATTTTTGTTATCAGTAGCAGCAGCAGCAATTGTACAGCGAATGTATCTCCCAAACGTATGGAAATTCCCAAGCATTGTTTTGTAAGGCTAAAGAAAAGGGGATTTTTATTTTTAAATAATTATGTTCATTCATATGTTTGTCTACAATGAAATGAAGAATCTTTTATTTTATAGATTAAAAGAGGAATCCCCTTTAAGGAGGAAGATTTTTAAATTATGTTTTTTTTTACAAAAAACATTTCAGTGAATGAAAAATATCAAGAAAAATGTCTGATAAATTAATTATTAAATAACAAATTAGTCCTCAAAAAGTACATTTTTTGAGAATAAATTGTCTTCAAAAAATATTCCTTTATTGGATGAAAAAATATTGTTTGCTTGAAAGATTTAATAATTGATTTTTAAAAATTATTCGATTAATTTTAATCTTGAATAAAAATATATAAAAATTCTAATGTATATTAGTAATTATTTGTAGAAGTTTAATTTTTTATATTATTTTTAAAAATTATTCGATTAATTTTAATCGATTAATTAAGTACTCGAATAAAAATATATAAAACTATGAATGTATGTTAGTAATTATTTGTAGAAGTTTAATTTTTAATATTATTTTTAAAAAATATTCGATTAATTTTAATCGAATAATTGAGTATCCGAATAACAACTGTTCAGTTAATCGATTACAATATAATATATTTTTTTAATTCGTTTAATTAATGAAAAATTAAATATGAATACGTTGATTTTAAAAATTCTTATTATAAAATTATTCGATTGAATTTAATCGAATTAATTCGAATAAAAAATTTAGATTAAATGTTCTATTTAATGATCATTTAATCCAAAATTTTTCTTTATTTTTAATTAAAAAATAATTATTCGATTAATATTTATCGAATAATCGAGTATTCGAATAAAGACTAAAACCCAAATAATTCATTTTTTATTAATTGCCAAAAATAAAATTATTTAAACAAAAAATTTAAATCAAAAGTCATTTTATTCGTTTAAATTTTATTTATTTTATTCGTTTTATTTAATTGGATTAATTCGAATAAAAAAATTGGATTAAATGATCTATGTAAAGATCATTTAATGATAAATGATCTATTTAGTGATCATTTAATCCAAAATTTTTCTTGTTTTTATTTTAATTAAAAAATAATTATTCGAATAATATTTATCGAATAATCGAATATTCGTATAAAGACTGAAACCCAAATAATTCGTTTTTTTATTAATCGCCAAAAATAAAATTATTTAAAAAAACTTAAATGAAAAGTTATTTTATTCGTTTGAATTTTAATCGAATAAATAAGTACTCGAATGAAAAAAAATTTTTGCTTAATCGATTACAATTTTTGTTTTTCAAATTGCTTAATCGATTACAATCGATAACACGATTATAAAATCTTTTTATATTTAATATTCAAAACAATTATTCGATTAATATTTATGTATTAATCGAGTACTCAAATAAAAACTTAAACCCAAATAAAGATTATTCGGTTTCGTTAAAAAAAAACTAGTTAGCTAGAAATATAATATTTATTTCAAAAATCAAAAATTATTGGCTTAAAAATTATTAAATTAATTTTAAACGAATAAATGAGTAGTCGAGTAAATAATAGATTACAATATATCGATTAAAATTTAATTGAATGATTGTATACTCGAAAAACTTGTTTATTAATAAATAATTTTTTTTATATAAAATATAGAAAATATTCGATTAATATCTATCGAATATTCGATTACTCGAATAAAAAATGAAAGTTTTATCAATTAATCGCTAGAAACAACAATAGAAATCATTATTAGATAAAAATATACTATTTACTTAAAAAAACTGAAATCAATATTATTCGATTAATTTAATCGAATAAATAAAAACTCGAATAAAAAATTAAGTGTGTAATAAAAATGCACAGTTTAAACAATAATATTTTTCTTTTATGTTTAAAATTCAAAATAATTATTCGACTAATATTTATCGAATAATCGAGTACTCGAATAAAAACTAAAACC